>PVKE010002531.1:32509-81909 GCA_004027555.1 Craseonycteris thonglongyai | reverse complement strand
AGCCTGTTTCAAATGTGGCAAAGAAGGCCACTGGTCCCGTCAGTGCCCCTGCCCCAGGCCGCCCACCAAGCCTTGCCCTGCTTGCAAGCAACCGGGCCACTGGAAAAGCGACTGCCCCCTGGCCGCCCCTCCCTCCACGACTCTACGTGGGGGGCACGCAGGCCAGGCGATGGCTTCGCTCGAACTCCTGGGGCTGGTCAACGACTGACGATGCCCAGACTCGAGGACCCCATCACCCTTGCCGAGCCCAGGGTAACACTGCAGGTAGCGGATAAGTCCATCTCCTTTCTGGTGGACACGGGGGCTGCCTACTCTGTTCTGCCTACTTCTTCCGGGCCTCTCCTCCCTTCCCAGGTCTCGATCATGGGTATCGATGGGACGTCCTCTCTTCCCGCTCCTGCTCTTTAGAGGGCCATCCACTCCTTTTTGTTCATACCCTCCTGTCCTGTCCCCCTCCTCAGCAGGGACATTCTCTACCGCCTGGGAGCCATGCTCCAGCTCTCCCCCAAAGTTTCCTCTTCTCACTTCCTCCTCCCCCTCATTCAGTCTACAACTGAACCTGTTACCTCCCAAACCCCTTATCCTTTCTGACTGTTTCTCTGCACTTCCATTGGCCGACCCCCTCTGGCGGCCGTCCCTCTCTGTCAAACCTTCAACACCTCTGGGCCCTTGGCCCCTCACCCTCATTAAGGGAATCCCCTTATTTCAGGACTGACTCTCTGAAATCTCTCTCCACTATGTCAGCTTCTCTTCCCCCATGCCCTTCTACAATCTGACCAGCACTGTCTAACCAATGATCAGCACTGGGAGGAGCCTTCTTCTGATGTAATCAGACCCTCCTTAAAAGCATCAATGCCCCCTCCAACTTCCCTTGCATCCCGTAACCCTGATTCCTCAACTTCCTCTTTACAGTCAGGGAAAAATTTTCCCACTCGCAGCTCCATCCTCAACCCAAGGGAGGAAGGTCATCTGCTTCCCTGTGTTTGTGGGCATTTCTCTGGCTTCCTCCCTTGTCACTACAGGCAAGGCGGCGGAGCCCTGGGACACATCCACAGCCGCATGCAGGAAGTCTGAATCGCTATCAACCAAATGCTTCTCCATCCATATGCCCGGCTTCCAACCGAACCCCCGGCCGCCGACCTCCCTTCGTCGCCTCTGTTCAGCAGGAAGTAGCTTGAGACAGAACGACGCCCCCTTTTATATCAAAAAGGTCGGAATGTAAGGTTGGTGGGCCTCAGGGGCCTGTCTGTAACCTGCCTGGGAACTTTCAAAGGCGGGACTTCTGTTGGCCACCTGATCCGCCTCTCCCCGACCCCAGAGCCCTATTTAACCCCCTCACTCCCTTCCCCGCGCGTGCATTCTTCGGCCCAGACCTTTTTCCTAGGACCGAACAATGTAGCCCGGGAGCCTACCCCCCCCCCCCCCAATAAAGGCTCGCATTTGATTAGCCACTCGATCTCCCGTGTCCCTTTGGGTCTAACCAGGCTACCGCCCGAATTTGATCCTCGGACGCTGGGGTTGCAAGATGAGCTTTAACCCAATAAGCCATCCCAGTACCCCCAATGTAATTTAGTGTTCATTGAAACTTCTAAATTTAGTATGTTTGAGGCTTATAGACATGGATGGAAACTTCTGGAGTATTTATTTTCACACCACTTTCTTAGACAGCTAAACAAACTCTGAGGGGAGAGTGGGCATATGAGGGAAAGGGGAGGATCTGATAAAGCAGGAAAGTGTAGAAGGCACTGCCAATTTTTCCTTTGCAGAGCTACTGCCTGTTTCTTTCACTTACTGCATAGTATCCACATGACATTTTTAACCAATTCTCAATTTCAGCCTTATGATACTACATGATATTCAAAATACTAATGCATTGCTCTTTACAAATTATAACTCTCTGTTCTGAATTTTGTCTCTTCCATTGAGAAGTTCCCTACTTCCTAGTTCCACTCTAAATTCATGAAACATCATTAGAAGTTAGCAATGTGCTACCATTTGTGGACAGTGGGCCAGGCTCTCTGCTTCGTGTGAATTTCTTCCCTGACCCTCACAACCCTGTGAAGCAGACATTCTTGTTATAGATTTTGCAAATGAGGAAACAGGATTTTCTTTTAGGGAAAAATAATTTATCCAAGTCCCACAGCCAGTCATTGGTGAAACCAGGCTGTCTGCCTTCAGAACCCACACACTCGCCCCCACACTTCCCAGGACTCCTGATATCTATCATATCTCACTACTGAGGAATACTCCCCAACAAAGTGGCTCGGGCATCTTAGGCCTCAGTTCCCCATTTATGCCACCATGTGATTTAGGATCAATGAAGGGGCCAGCGGTGCAGAACCCAATGGGGCACAGACAGATGGCCAGACAGAGCACTGAGGCCACACGCCCCTGAGAACAAACTGTGCTGCTAAAGGCAGTCAGCCAGGGCTCATTGTCCTGGGGCCTTTCTAAAAGAAGGTCTGAAAATAGCATTTGACAAGGTGGACACACACAGGTAACTCATGTGACTGATCTCTGGAACTCCATGGACACCACAGAAAATGCAGGGAGTTGGGAGATTCAGGTCTGAGCCTGGTTCTGTTGTTGACTAGCTGTGTGACTTTAGCTGATAATAACAGCAACAGCCATCTCAGTAAAGAGCACTAACACTGGTGTCACATGCTTTGCTCAGGACTTCGTGTGCATACTCTCATTTCATTGACTCTTCCTAGAAGCTACAAAAAAATAGGCATTATTATCCCACATTTCAGAGATGACAAGTGACAAGTCTAGTGACTTGTCCAAGAATGTAGAGATAGGAAGCAGCAAAGCCAGGATTTATTCCAGCCATTTCTTTTATTTGGGCCTCAGTTTATCTATCGATACAATAAGAAGAGAAGGTTGGGTTTGATGAAGTCAAATATCTGTTTCAGTTCTAATACCCAGGCTCTTTCACTTTGTTGTACAGTTGTTTATACAGGGACAAATGTCAAGGGAAAGTGAAATATTAAATCCATACCACCTTGAATTTGCAAAATACCATTTGTACTGCTCTCCTCTCTGAACAACTTTGTTAGAATTAGCTAGAATGAACCAAACTCTGATCAACCTAGGTTCTCTTTTTCTGCAGTTCCTAACTATTACTAGAGAGTGCTTAGCAAATCCACTATGAGATTAAACCCAATGACAGAGGTAATAATGAGAAAAAGATTGATGTTTCAATATATCCCCTTTTCTTGTAATAAAATAATACAACCTCTCCTTATCCTCATGGGTAGATTTATCACTTGGGCAAGCAATTTGGAATTAAGACTAACATCATCTTCTTTCCACAGTGCTGACTGAAGATACCACTGTCTCTGAGGTCAGCCCATTGGTCCAAGTTCTAAATGTATTCACGGTTTTAAATCACCAAGCCAACTAACAACAGTTCCCAAATAATGAACTTTCTCTAAGGGCCTTACTTAGTGTTTCCTTAATTCTAAGCTTCTAATCCCAGATGTCCTCAAACTTTAGGATATCTGGGAACTTGCTAAATATGTCAAGTCCAAGGACCATCCTCTGAGAATAATTTTGGAATTCAGAGTGGAGACCCAGAATCTGCATTCTTAATCTCCCCCACCCTGCCCTAAACAAGTCTAATGCCCATGATTTGTGGCTCACACTTCGAGAAATGTATTCTTGTCCTTGAATTAGACTGATTTACTTTCATTTTCCTCAAGGTAGATATGGTCTATCCTTGCCATATTGGCCAGAACAAACAAATGAAGTAAATTTAGATGAGCAATTCAATTGTGGTTTGTTTGGGGGAGTTTTGTTTGTTTTTGTCAATTCAAATTTTTTTTTAATTTTATTTTTCAATTACACTTGACATACACTATTATATTAGTTTCAGGTGTATAACATAGTGATTATACATTTATAGTCCCTATAAATACTGCATATTCACATGACTATTTTCATAACTGGCAATTGGTACTTCTTAATCCTTTTCACCTTTTGCAAATTCAGATTTTTAATTGTGGCACACAATTGATGTTCAATAAATGTTTTTGTTGAAGAAAATTGTTATTTGACTTTTTTGCTGAACAGTGAATGGTCAAGTTTTTCACTGAATTAAAACACTCTGTTACCTGTTTGGGGCCATTAGTCACTGTCTTCATGCCATTTCACATGGTTACTCAATAGTGTTTCGCCCCATTCTCTTGAAAAAGTTCAATTTGAAAGTCCAACCCTAGGGTGACCATGTAATTTATCATTGTGAGACTAAAAGGAGATGCTATTAATAATTTTTCTGGGACAACAGGCATAAACCAAGACTGTCCAGGAGAACTGGGAGGCATAGTTCCCCCTACTTTCACCAGTTAGAAGGAGATCACCAGGAGGTTACCTACTTGCCTGAGACTCCAAAATGACCACTCTTCTCTGTGAAGGTCCACAGCACTGAACCAGACCCTGCCTTGTGTTGCTTTCTGTCTTTCCATGGGACCTACAACTGTCTAGCCACCAAAATGCTCATCACTGCTCCAAAGACAGGGGCTGTGTCTCTTTCAATCTTCCTTCACAGCTCTTGCCCCAGGGTCTTAGCAAGTATGTCATCTAATGGAAAGGTGATTTATGTGGAAGAATTCACTGCTTGTATGATACTGTGGGGTTCTCACGCACATGAGGGAGGCCTCACGTGGTAGGGGAAATCCTTTGAACTATAGAGCCAGAAAAACTGGGTTTGCTTTTTAGCTGTGTTACCTAAGGGAACTCGCTTAACTTCTCTGTACCATAGGTTTGATAACGTTAATCTCGGAATGTTGTTAGGAAGATCAAGTGAGACAATACATGTAAATCACCTAACAGGGTCTTGAAAACAATGATAATTCCTTCCCTCCCCTCTCTGTAATACTGATCCTACTGAACAGAAAGAGATGGACCAGGAAGGCTGTCATTGCTTAGTGTTCCAGTACTACTGCAGCATAACAGACTGCCCCAAACCTAGCTGCATAAAGTAACCATTTTACTATGCTCATTGATTCTGTGTGCCAGGAATTGGGAAAGGATATTGGAATTGGGAAAGGATATTGTGGGGGCCATTTGTTCTGCTCTGTAACACCTGGCACTTCAGCAAGAAGGACCTGAAGGCTTAGGTAATTCAACTTCTAGAGCCAAGAATCATCTGGAGGCATTTTTCACTCACATTTTTGGTGTCTGATGCTGGCCATCACCTAGAAGGCCTGCAAGGGGCCTGGAGTTCCTCAGAGCATGGAGATGACTGACCTCCTAAATATGCATGTAGGGCTCCAAAGGCCAACGTTCCAAGAGAACTAGAAGGACGTTGCACGGCCTTTTATGACAAGCCCCAGAAGTCATATGGTATCACTTTCACCATAATCACAAGCTAGCCTAAATAGAACATAGATTCCACCTCCTGACAGGAGAAATAAAGTCACTGTGTTATAAGATTGTGTGGGATAAGAGAACCTCATTTGGCCATTTATGGAAAATACAACCTACTACAATTGCCCTATAAGTGATCACATGATAAAGATGAATATATTTTTTAAAAGAAATAAGAAACCACCACACACATTTTAGAATTCCAAAGGGCTCTGTGATTGACTAAACCTTGTAGATAGTCTAGGCTTTGGCTAAACTGGCTAAACCCCTGCCTTTAAAACACTAAGGATGGCTTAGCAAAGTACTATTGTGCCCCTACTTTCAGAAAGTATTTGTTGGTGAAAATAACCAATCCTTATCAAGCCGAAGTTTTAGGAAATGGACATGCATATTTAGTGAGCTTTGGGAAGAGCTTACTTTTTTACCAAATAAAATCTTTTTTTTTTAAGATTTATTTTATTGTTTGAGAGAAGGAGAGAGAGAGAAGGAAGGAGGACCCAGAGTAGCATCCACAGTTGTGCATCATTAGTTGTGACATGGCTTCATTTCACACACGTGGATGAAGGGCCTCAGGTGAGAACGGAACTGGGGGCCTCCCACATGGGAGGCGGGAACCTCCCCTACCAAGCTATCCCAGCAGTTACCAATTGAGCTGTAGTTCAGTGTATGGATTTGCACAGGCTGGGGCCAGGAATTGAACCCCCGACTTCATGATTGAAAGGCAGGTGCTCAACTGCTGAGCTGTCCCAGCATTCCCCCAAATAAACTCTTAACCTGACATTTATGGCCTCTTCTACCCTGACCTCTACCTACCATACCCATTTTATCTCCAGCTACATTGAATCACATGCCATTCCTGAAATAGGCTTGTATTTTTTGCCCTGAGACCTATGCTTAGGCTATTTTTCTCTCCCTGGAATGTTCTTCCATCTATGCCTATCAAAATCCTACCCATCCTTTCATGACCAGTTTCAATGTCACCTCTTCTCTGAAGACTTTCCAGGTTGCCCATAAAGATAATCTCTCCTTTGGAACTTCTAGCGATCTTTATGGATATCACTCCTTTATTTATACCGCCTTTGACATTTCCTAAGGCCCACATCAAAACTTCACCTCATTCTTTCCCGCTGTCCTGATCGCCACCCTTAACTGTCATTAAGAAGACAGCAAGAATAGTGCTTCACCCATTTGTGAAGTGAGTTCTTTTGTTTTTGTTTGCTTGTAACTGGGACCTCACCCCAGAAGAACGGGTTGGCATAGCGAGGTGGTGAGGAGTCAAGGGAGGGTGCTAATGGGGAAGCAGACTCAAGTATGATTGCACCTAGCCAAATTACCTCTGTGCTCTGCCTCTCATTTCTCCTGCTGTGTACACTATGGCACATGCACATACACACACACACACACACACACACACACACACACACACAACTCAGCCACTGAAAAAGCATTAGCAATCTCTATGAGAAATGTTATATCCTTTTTTACTCACTTTTAAGTTATTGTTTTTCTCACAAATGTATAGGTACATTTTTAGTAAGGAAATTTGTCTGCTTATTGATTCTATCCTATTTGACAAGAACCTTTTCAATTCTTGGATTCCTATTCCTTTTTCAGGACAGCTGTCATCTACTTGCCCTGGACACACCAGTGCACACATAATTATATTCTAAATTATACTGATTTAGGCTTCAAGTTATCTTGTGATTCCTTCTACTAAACAGGGGTCTACAAACTTTTCAGCCTACGGGCCGCATTAACTATCAAACAGCAGTTTGGGGGCTGACTACACACTCGAGGTCCAAATAAAAAAGAATCAAAACATAGATGTTGTTTTTAATTATTTATTTAATATTATTTATTCAGATAAAAAGGTCTCCACGGGCCAGATGAGAGGGCCTTGGCCCGCGGGCCGTAGTTTGGAGACCCCTGTTAACCGAAGGGTGAATTTAGGCAACTAATCTCCTGCTAAATATAGCCATCAAAGGGGAGAAAAGCCTCCCTTTACAATTTTACATCTAATCTGAGGAGGAAAACTCTCAATTCAGCACAAAAGCTCCCTTGTACTATTTGGCCTGGCCCCCATGCCAGAATTATGACTCTCCTTCATATCCCATTATTTGTTTCCTCTAATCTTCATTGCATTCATGACTTTTCAAATTTCACATCTTGAATTTCAGCTAGTAGTTAAGCTCCTAAATCATTTTAATTAACTGCTGTTAAATGTTCATGATTTAGGCCACAGATTCACTCAATGAAACAGCACCCACCAGAGTGGAGAAGAACTGGGAGTCTCTCCTGTCCCTATTTAGTCCATCAGCTAAATGGTCTCTTCCTTTATGCATGTTCCATTTCAAAATTCCAGCAACTGAACAATAGTGGATAACAATCCCTACTTTACCAAAGACAACAGCACTACATTAATATACTAAATGCCATTAAGTGCCACAACTTAAGTAGAAAGACCACCTACTCTGCTCTGTTGAATAGTCAAGAGTCGCCCCATCTAGTAATTTACTGTGCCTATGTGGACCTTAGTCTGTATCAGCATAATCTTTCAAGAGATATCAAAGAGAGGTAAGCAAGTAGTGGAAATTTCAGACCTTCGTTTTATGTGATGCAATTCATGTCTCATTTAATCACTCATTTAATATAACTATAAATATTTCTTGAGTACTTACTCTATTCAATCAAGATTTTATAGACCAGTAAAATTCCAAAAATATCTAATAGACTAACAAATGCTACCAATTTTTATTTTATTTTTTATTTTTTTTGCTGAGGAATACCATAGTAGGAAGATCAGTGGGTCCCCCAGTGAGAAACTAGAACAGAACTGGATGATGGCACAGAAGTGGCAAGTCCAAGTAAATAGATGGACAAATCCACAAGCTGAGAAAAGTCCAAAAAGTAAACAGATTATCTGGTCTCAAAGTTAATGTGTTAAGAAGATTTGGTAATTCACATACATCCTTAGCCAATTTACTAAAGCTATGAAGAGGGACACCACCAGAGATGTAATAACTAGGCAGATTCTTTCCCTGGTGCCCTCTTTCCCACCAGATTCCTAGAGATGGGCCCACATTTCCCCAGCTAAAGGGTTAGCCCCTGTCAGGGTCTGAAGCTAACTATCTCATAGACAGGAAAAATCTTGCTGAGTAATCTTGAGCCCTTCCACGTCAGTTCTAAACCTACTTTTGGCCATTGGGCTTTCTTTGTGACCCAGCCTATACCTTCTAGCCCAGTTTCAGTTACTCTCAACTTAATGATTCCTGATGCCTTCTCTTCGTTACTTTCCCAGTAGTCCAAGGGTGTCCAGATGAGTATTGTACCCTTAAATCTCAGTCCCCAAACCTATAGCTAGTCATTCCCCAAACCATCATCCCACCTTGATGAAACACAATTCATTGCTTGTGCCCCTTCTTATAGCTAGGAAACCACTGTGAAGCTCTCTCTGAACTTCCTGCCAGCCATCCTCTCTGCCTGGACCTAAAAGTACTGCCTATTCCCCAGACTTTGCTGATGACACTTTCCACCCACCTAAGAAGACTGGCTCCAGGGGAGCTAGCAGCCCTAGAAATAGTATGCAACATTTTGTATGCATATACGCATGTGCATGGGCATGTGCCCTTAGCTTAGCACTTTCCAGTTTCTAAGAGTTTCTTCTACAGCTCTGAGAAGGCAAAAACCCCAACTAAAACCACTGCTCTGCGGACATTTTCCTGGCTGAGAAATCTGAATTGGCTGGTATTTATTCTTATTTTATAACAAAACCTGTCTTTAATGAGGAGAACATATTTACCCAGGATCCTCACTGTTCAAAGAAACCCAGATTTAAGTCCAGTTTTCCTGTTTCTTTTCCAGTTCACCACTGGCCTATGTACCACCTACCATCAAACTACTTTTATTAATACATTTCCCTCTGCTGGTCATACTACCCACTGGCATCTGTGTTTTTAAACAAGACAATACAGTGCTTGGCACATCATAAGCACTCAACAAAAATGTTAGCTACTGATCTTATTTCTCAATCAAGGAGGGCCTCTTAGTTTAGGAAAGTGAAAATTTATGTTTCCATGTCTGTTCTTCCTAGAAAACATTTCAATTTAATTCCTAGTCATTTTCCCCAAGGAAAGGTAAACCCCTCTAGATGTGGCCTTAGTTTCTAGAAGCCTCATTTAGGCGTAAGGCCAACAGAAAGATGCAGACTGGCCTCAGAAATGATACTTAGAACCCTACACCATGGGTGTGAAGAAGCGAGAGGATGGTGGTCAAAGCCTGAGTAACACTGCTAGGTGGTGTGTGAAGTTTGTGGGGTGGGTACCCCTTCACCCTGAGAGTCTTCTTTATCCTTTCCTGCATCTCCCTATATTTATCTCATCATGATGGCAAATAGCTCCTCTCATAATTAGAGCTTTTTTCCAATTTTTACTTAATTTCTCTTCCTTTATTTATAAATATTACCCCAAGATATCTCTTTAATACTACCCTGAATTAAGACTCTCAATTAATTCTTTAAAAAGACAGTAAAACTGACAGAATACAGAGGTGGTCCAGATACTTCTTTTCATGTGCAAAACTTTAATCTCAACTTGGAAATCTCAAAAAATTATTAAGCAAGTTACCATCACAGGAGTTCTAAACATGAAGCAATTCCTAGTGATTTCTGGAAATTTTTTAACCCTATGATGCAGTAACACATCTAAGTTTTTTATATTTGATAACAATCATGGTATTCAATACTTGCCATCATTCAAAATAGAAACAGTCCTTATTTCAATACAATCAAGTGAATCTAATTTAAATAGCAGGGCCTTTTAGAAAACAGAGACTCACCTCTCAATGCAAAGAACAAATATTTGCATTACCTATTAATATTAAAATATGCAGAAATTTCCCAAGCATTCAGCCAACTTATAAATTTTTATAACTTCTTTGAATTGTTAACATTTTTTTAACACACTGCATTATTTCAGCTTTGTGAAGGGCTCAATAACAATCTTTCTGGTCAGGAAAAAGGAAAGGACATTAGAATAAAGAATGCAGAATAAATAAAAACAAAACAGTACAGCCCGTACATCCACTCACACAAAGACAACTTTCATGGTGAGCTATAAGCAATTACAATAACACAATGTCCTTCATGTTGATTTCAGCAGTGAAAAGAATTTCTCTAGTTATTGAAGACTTTCCTGGCCACGTTTCAGAAAAAAAAAATCTGATTCTATCCCAATCTGACTTCTGTGCAATGCAAGTCATGCACATTTTAAACGCTGATACATAATGCTGCCATTCTTCTACGAACTGTTAACAGCTGTAGAAACTATTATAGCCGGCTTCAAAACATGTCTGTGTAGTCAGTGCTCTCCAGACACTTAGCAATCCCAAAGCTATTCCTGGACTCACTCGGATTGCAGTGTGAACACAAAGTTTTGATTTATGTTGGTAATGAAACAACAAACTTCTAATCTTTCCTCTAAATGGCCATTCAGATTACGTGGACAGCATGTGCTTCAGGGGAAAGTGGAGGGCAGAATTTACAGAAACAAAAAGGAAGCAAGAAAATAAATGAAGGGGCCACCCACAGTTACCTTAAGGAAAACCCACAGTCATCAGTATAAAGCACTGTATTGGAGTTACATCTCGTGGCCACAAAAGACACTTGTGCTTGAAGAGAAAGAATTAGCAGCAGAGGCTTTGGAGTACAAGGTGACCCAATGAGAGCATGTGCTGTGAGCAGGATCATGAGCAGGGACATGGGCAAAGCTGGTGATGGACCTTAACACACCTAAGGTGCCACCCTGACTGTGAGCAAAGATGCACAAAAGCCATGAGATTCTCATTTCAACTATAAGTTCCACTTCACGGAATCATGACCAAAATCCCCTGAAACTGACAAACTCATGCAAGGGAATTTTTTAGTTGTGGCAATCCAACCACCCTCAAAAGCACAACGTCCACTGGAGACCTTCCTTAAGCTACGAAGTTCCCTTATTCCACATTTGCCAGCTATAACTCACACACATGGGGGTGCTTCCCTAAAATGCTTTATTTCTAGCTAACCATTATAGGATGCTACCCAATTCTGCATCTAAGTTGTTCATAAAGAATGAAAATATTGATATGTAACCAAAATTCAAATAATGTCCACTTCTGATGATTAGTGATATAACATAAAGAACTCTCCACAGGATATTCCATAGCTTCTGTTTTCCAACTTCAAGACCAAGAAGGTGGTAAGTTTGTGCCTTCTTAAGGTAAATCATATGCTTACTTTCCTCCCTGCTGGCTGAAATAAAGAAGCCTCTCTACACCGAGTACAGGAATAGGCACAAGAAGGGTTAAGAGGCCCAGTTCCCATTCTGAAGAAAATTCAAATCTAATTGGGAAAGAACACCAAAATAGAAGTAGAAAAGAAATAGAAAATCAAATAGATCCTAAAGTGTTGAGGGAATACAATAATAATCTGAGTCAGAAGGAGTTGAAGGGCTATATAGCTGTGGGAAAGTATAACTACAAAGTTGGGGGAAGAGAAGTGACAGGATAGCTGTATTATCTACATGAGATATTGTTCACTGCTTTTAGTACCACTCAGTATGTACTAAGTTGCAAGTAATGGAATATCCAACTCCAGTCATTTAAATGAGACCATTAAATTATCTCACATAACCAGAAATTTGAAAGTAGGTAGTTCCAGGCTTGGTCTTTTTATATGAACTCTCTTTATCTTTCTACCATTTTCTAATGTGAATGTTTGTTCCCGATGACTGCTATCCCACATTGTCAAGAGTGCTGCTATATAGCCCCTGACATCACATTTACAGTCGTGGCAGGAAGAAGAAGGAAGGAGGGAGGTCAGTAAGCTCTCTTCTAACACTTGTCCCTTTTATCAAGAAAACAAAACTTTCCCAGAAGCTTCACCCACAGAGGATTTCTACTTATTGGACAGAACAGTATCACATGGCTACTACTAACAGCAAAGAAAGCTGGAAATATTTGGATCTCGTAATGACACTACTATGAGAAGCTTGGATAATCATGATTCAGTCCCAGGATTCAGTACGAGGCTGCCAGAAGAAATCAAGTTTCACTGACAAGGAAGAAAGAGCAAAGAGGGGGAAAATGGCAGCTGAGCAGTCAATGAATAGTATCTTCAGTGTTCCCTTGTTTTTATTTTCTATCTTGATGAAAAACTTTGTTTTTACTATTACAGACAAACAGAAATATGACTTTTGTTTTTCATGCAGAGTACTTCTATTTTGTTTCCAAGGATGGTATGGGATAAAAATAATCATTTTTCTCTCCTAGTGCCATAGAATAATTTTATTGAATGAGATAGGAGGTGTGCTATTCAAACATAAAGTGCTTCTAACAAACAGTATTGGTTTCCTACCTTACAACCATTTGCCACAGTTCTTTGTTAATTGAACCCTAGTCTTGATCATCCTTTGTAGGACCATTTGCTCAGTGAACATGCCCTAGGTCTAGGGCAGGGGTCTCCAAACTTTTCAGCCCGGGCCACATTAACTATCAAACAGCAGGTTGGGGGCCGACTACACACTCGAGGTCCAAATAAAAAAGAATCAAAACATAGATGTTGTTTTAAATTATTTATTTAATATTATTCTATTCAGATAAAAAGGTCTCCACGGGCCGGATGAGAGGGCCTCACGGGCCGCATCCAGCCCACAGGCCGTAGTTTGGAGACCCCTGGCTAGGGGATGACCTAATCCACTCATGGTAATTCTAGTTCCTAAATCAGTAATTGGTTTAGGAATGAACATGCAACATAATTCTGTCCAATGACTTGTGAGTAGAAGTATGCTAAGGACCTTCAGGAAAAGCTTTACTCCTTGATAAAAGGCAAATTGAAAAACTGTCCTTTTCTTCATCTCAAAAAAATACAGGTGAGGATGTGAAAACTGGAGCATTTAGAGCCATTTTGCAACCATGAGGAGATACACCTTGGAAAAGGCAAACATGTTAAGAACATGTTAAGAATAGCATTACAGAAACTGAGGTTGTGATAGCATTGTTGAACCACTGAATTCACCAACCCTGAAACTGCCCTACAACTACGCTTTTACTATGTGAGATAATAAATCCATCCTTATTTAAAAGACTTAGATTTTGTTTTCTGTGGGTCCAAAACATCCTCACTGATGTGGTACTATCCCTATTAGCACATGTTCCAAGTTCTAAATTTTCATAAATTAGCTTATTTCACCTATAACAGCATCAAACACTAATCAAATCCCAGTTATCTGTAGGATACTGTGCATCTTTTTCATAAAGTCAGCCTGATTTATCACTATGCTCCATGCTGCCATATCAGCCTCGGCAAAACCGGACATTCTAAAGTTCACGTGGTCAGAAAATCCATGGTAAAAGAAGGCTTTGGGGCTCTTTAGGTTCACCACTTAAAGATGTTTTATTTCCCCTCAGCAACCCACAGCCAAGGTACCTACAGTGAAGTACCTTATTAATTATAAGAGGAGCCACACACACTGTTCCCAAAGTCACAGGCAAAGGGGCACCAGAAGCTTAAAAAAAAGAAGAGCTGTGAAAATCATGAAATAGTTTGACAGAAAAAAAGAGATTATGTATAAAATTTTGACTGTAATTTTGTGCTTTTATTCTTATAAACTAAGATATAATATGTCTTGCATACAAAGTATATGGAGAGATAAAAAAGCTATGAATATACAAAAATATATCTAATACAGGTTTATCATTGTTTCCCAATTAATATGCATTGGAAAAGAATATTTGGTTCTATTAAATGATTCATCATAAACTACCTTTCTATAGAAGACTTAAAATGCCATTAAAAGTTTAAACTGTTCATCAATACACACATACACACATGCACACACACATATTTTTCCAGAAACAAAGTTGTCATGCATAGCCGCACACTTGTTATATAAGAAAAGCTTGCGAAATAAAATCATGTATGATTCTTAATATCCAGGATTCCCAGAGCTAAAATATCTCTCCTGATAGTGAGCATACCTTTTCTGAACTCCATTTCAGGTTGTTTTAAAAATGTCCTTTCATTCCTTCTTGCATAAGGACAGTACCCTAAAAGGGCTCTAAATAAATAACTTCTCGCTTGGCAGAGGGAAAAGTACACTGCAACATTTTGTCCCAAGTTCACCATGCCTACGGGGCCTGAACAGGACTTACATCAGAAGAAATCAGGCCCAGACTCCCAACTAGATGGGGTAAACCACTTTATTTACATCTTTATAACATAGTTTACTGCACATTTCTAAAACTTATGATTTCATATATTTACATGTCAAAGATGTTTTTTAGTCCAAAAGCTTCTGAGACAAATTAAGACTGTTCAAGATACCTAGGATTATGCAGCCAAAAAAGGACAGTTTACCAAGACAGCTAATTAGACACAATCTGTTCAATGCCATCTTCAGATCTATGTGGTTGAGGTCAGAACTGATTTAATCAAAAACAAAGTGGAAACTGAACCTATTCCTAGATATCAATATTATAACAACTTAGTTCTGTTTTCCAGACTAAATAAAAGAACAGTCAGTGACTAGTTCAACACGCTCTGGGAGAAATGGGAGGCATCACAGATGGTTTTTAAACACATATAACAAAACTTTTCAACCTCGAAAAGGTTCTAGATAGGTGCTTTGGGCCAGTATATATATATACTGAGGATACTGTTATTGGTTAAAACTAATGGAAAACTTTTATCATTTCCTTCAGAGCATTCAACAAATTCTTTAGAATATGCTCAATAGTGATGAATATTTGTCATTTAAAGGTTTCTTTTGTTTGGTGGTGTGTGGGAAGCATTTAAGAGAAATGATGGAGAGATTGAAGTAGCCAACAACCTTTTGAAGGATAATCCAGTGAATAAGGTTAGTTACTAAATTCAGTCAGTGCTATGTTAAATTCCACACCCCTGTATTAGAAAAGGGCAGATCCAGCAGGTAGAAAAAACAGTAAGGACATAATTGATCTCAACAACACATCAATTAACTGAATATATCAAACATCTATAGACTCCATCATCTAACAACAGCAGAATACACATTCTTATCAGGCTCACATGGAACATTCACCATGAAAGATCAAATTTTGTGCCACAAAAGGACAGTGTGTAATCTGGGGTGACCTTAGCCAGAGGATTGCGTTCCATTTCCAGCCCTGGGTTTCATGAAGGACCTCAACAAAGTGAGTCAGTCCAGAAAAGGGTAACTAGAACAAGTGATAAATGGAAACATGAGGAGAGTTATCTGATATGCTTAGCATGCAGAAGAGAAAACATAGATGTTGTATACGTATGATGGTTAATTGTCTTCAAATAGTTGAAGTCATGAGAAAAGGAAAGAAGACATGTTGTATGTCAAAGGAAGAGCTCTGGCTACAGGTTATTGGCAGTTTCATCTTGACATAAAGAAATTTTATCAACTGCACTGTCCAGCCAAGGGATGGCTGTCTTGCCCATATACAGCCAACAACGCACACTCCAGTACTACAGGGTTTAAGTGGAAGTCAGGTGACAACTGGTCAGGAAGCCTTTGGGAGACATTCCTGCAGCTGGAGCTGGAGGATAAACCAGATGATTTCCACAAGCCCCTTCCATAGTTAGGTTTTGTTCCCAAGTGGTGTGATCATGAGGTTTTGAGACTGATTTTCTGTCACAGCTCATATACTATCTCTTTGGATCACGTAAAATATATGGCCTTATCTTCTCCCAAAGATTGTTACCCATGAAACTCCCTTTCACATATCCAAAATAACATCTTTTCCCAATTTCTACACTGCTTCATTCACTAACCCCCATGCCTCTTTCAGAGATATTAAGATAACTGTTAACTTGGTCAGAGTTCTAGTTTCAGATATTGTTTCCCTATATTTTCTTCTTCCTGTAATTGTTTCTCTGTGGCTCCTTAGAATCTGAACCTCCTTAATGAGCTGCTGGGTTAAAATTGGACCTTTGCCCAGTGTGGGGTTTCCCCAGCCTAGAGGTATGAAAAGACACATCACAACCTGTGGCACTGGGGAAGTCCCAAGACCTCTGGAGAGCCAAACTATTTTGAATATTAAACAGAAGAGAGGCTTGACTAATGGGTATGAAAGAGAGGGGGATTTTCAGTTGTGAAATAGTGACTAGATACTATTTTTTACTAAAGGATTGTTTATCTTCATTGACTCACACATACACAGCTCTTTGATTAACCTGTTCTTTTATCAACTGTCCAATATTCTAGTAGCACCATCAGAAGGGTGAGGTCCAGGGATACTATAATAGCATTACAACTAGATTATAAATTAGTATCTGGACCATGCAGAAAACTTGTGATTACTTGTCTAAAATATTGAAGAAATCTTAGTTGCAGGTACTGCGTAAGTGTTTACTATATACCAAAGGTCTTGGACAAAGTTTTGAACAACTCACCTATTAACATTACACTGAGAAACACCAGTAAATTTTGAAATAAATTTGCTTACTGTGGGTTAAAATTTGACAGACCCAAGTCATCAGGTCCCTTAAAATATATTTTTTCATAATAACAGCCTCTTTTAACAGACCAGAGGAGAAGAATAATCCGGGAGAAAGGCTCTGTTTAGTAAGGCTATGCCTACTTATAGTCCAAGTGCATGGTGTAATGAAACAGAAACAGTTTGCATGGTTCTACAGATATACCTTGTTTTCCTGCACTTTGATTTATTGTACTTCACAGATATATTTTTTATGAACTGACAGTTTGTGACAACCCTACATCGAGCAAAGTTTATATGCACCATTTTTCAACAGCATTTGCTCACTTTGTGTCTCTGGGTCACATTTTGGTAATTCTCACAATATTTCAAACTTTTTCATCATTATTATAGTTGTTATGGTCATCTGGGAACAGTGATCTTTGACGTTACTATTGCAATGAACCATACTCACAAAGACAAAGAGCTAAAATGATATATCCTGTGTGTCCTGACTGCTCCACTGACCAGTAGTTCCCCCCATCTCACTCCCTCTCTTCAAGCATCCCTACTCTCTGAGACATAACAATGTTGAAATTAGGCCAACTAAGAATGCTACAGTGTTCAGTGAAAGGAAGAGTCAGCCATCTCTCACTTTAAATCAAAAGCTAGAGATAGGCCAAAAGCTAGGCCTCTTTTGCCAGTTAGCCAAATTGTGAATGCAAAATAAAAAGTTCTTGAAGGAAATTAAAAGTGCTACTCCAATGAACACATGAATGGTAAGAAAGTGAAACAGTCTTATTGCTGATATGGAGAAAATTTCAGTGGTCTGGGTAGTAGATCAAACCAGCTACACTATTCCCTATGGCAAAGCCTAACCCAGAGCAAAATCCTAATTTTCTTCAATTCTATAAAGGCTGAGAGAAGTGGGAAAGATGTAGAATAAAAGTGTGAAGCTAGAATATATTGATTCATGAAGATGAAGGCAAGAAGCTGTCTCCACAACATAAAAGTACAAGGTGACAGCCTTGAGCCACCTCTTCTTGCTCAAGGGCTGCTTCCACTTCTTGGAAGTGTACTTTCTCTACTTCTCCTTTCTACAAACTTTTCTTTCACTACTGTGAAGAAAAAAAAAAGAAAGTGGCAAGGACGATGGGGAGTGTTTGAAGTGAGGGGGAGTACTTCGAGGGGGATTAATGGCAATGTGTCTTTTACTGTACTAAATTTTTCTTATTTAAACATAAAAAAAAAAAACTACAAGGTGAAGCATCAAGTGCTATTGCAGAAGCTGCAGCAAATTATGCAGGTCTAACTAGGATAATTAATGAAGGTGGCTACTCTAAACAGATTTTCAATGCAGACAAAACAGCCTTATATTGGAGGAAGATGCCATTTCTTTTATAGCTAGAGAGAAAAAAATTAAGCCTGGCTTCAGAGTTTCAAAAGACAGGCTGACTCTCTTATTAGGGGCTAATGTAGCTAGCTGGTGGTTTTAAGTTGAAGCCCATGCTCATTTACCATTCCAAAACTTCAAGGACTCTTAGAAATTAGGCTAAATCTACTCTGCCTAGGCTCTATAACAAAGCCTGAATGACAGTACATCTGTTCGTAAAATGGTTTACTGAATATTTTAAGCCCACTGTTGAGACCTACTGCCCAGAAAAAATAGATTCAAAATAATGCTGCTCATTGACAATGCCCTTGGGCACCCAAGAGCTCTGATAGAAATGTGCAATAACATTAATGTTGTTTATATGACTGCTAACACATATCAATTTTGAAGCCCATGGTTCAAGGAGTAATGTTGACTTTCAAGTCTTATTATTTAAGAAATACATTTCATAAGCCTATAGCTGCCACAGACAGTAATTTCTCTGAATTATCTGGGGAAAGTATTATAAATTGAAAGCCTTCTGGGGGAAAAAATCACCATTCTAGATGCCAGTAAGAACATGCATGATTCATAGGAAGAGGTCAAAATATCAACAATAACAGGACTTTAGAAGTTAACTTCCAACCCTCACAGATGGTTTTGAGGGGTTCAAGACTTCAGTGAAGGAAATAACTGATATAGCAAAAATAGCAAGAGACCTAGAATTAGAAGTAAAGTCTGAAAATGTGACTGAATTGCTGCAATCTCATAAAACTTTAATGAATGAGGAGTTGCTCCTTATAGATGAGCAAAGAAAATGGTTTCTTGAGATGGAATCTACTCTTGGTGAAGAAGCTGTGAAGGTTGTTGAACTGACAACAAAGGATTTAGAATATTACAATGAGTGTTTCATACATACTGGCTGAGTAAATGAATAACCAAATCAATAGGGGAAAGTTCTGAGTTTCTGATAATTCAGAACTAACAAAACTTCTAACAAATTTTCTTGCGAGAAAAAATTCATTCTCCAATAAGACCAGGTAAAAGAAGCATGTAAATGGGAAAGTTTGTTGTCATTGTGTGTTATTGCCTAAACAACTACAATAATAAAATTATCTACAGAATTAAAAGAATAAAGTTTCTCTCTATGTATATGCTATTATTAGAGAATATGAACTACCAGACTAAAAGTCACAATAACAAAATAAAATTCTCTATTATTTATTGTTTATGACCAATACACCATTACTTCGTGTTTCTTTTGACCTCCCAGGAAGCTGCTGTATATAAAGACTGTCTCTTTATTTCAATAGCAACTTGGGAAGAGTAAAGTCAGTAACTTTTAAGTCTACTGGCTACTTTACTTTGAAATTCTGAGCATCTTTTTCACCACCTTCATTGTGTGAAATCATTTCTCTTTTATTACTTTCCCCCTGATGATTAATGTATCATTTCCTTGATGATACTTTTTGGCAGTTCACCTAATTCTCTTTTAAAGGTGGAATAATGATTATTAGATAATATACTCTAGGTCCAAAGTCTCTTGGGAAATCAAAGTTGTTACAGACGGGCTCAATTCTCCCAGCATCCACAGCTGGCCCTTCCAGAGCAGCCATTCCAGACCATCTGACCTACTCAGCAGAGGTGCCCAGAAGAGCACCAACTGCCCTGTGGGACCCCACGGACCAGCAGAAGATGCAAGATGGAAGGAACCTCCTCCTAGGACCCTTTCCCAGCTTTAGGTAAAACTTGTCTCCTAAGCAATAACACACATGAAACAAGAGTGCTCTCTTCTTAGTGTGTGCAGCCAGGGTCAGGTGTGCATCCTGAAGTGCACCCCTTACCAGGGAAGGAAGAGGAGGGCAAGCAACAGTGCCATCACTAATCACAAATTCTCAGATGGGCTTATTTCTCTTACAGTCCATTTTAAAGCTTCATCCTTGATGCTCAGAAATTTAAACTAAGACTGTTTTATCTCCACCCCACTCTCTTTTCTTAATAGAAACAAAAAAGAGGAAAACAATTCTGAATTCATTCTTCCATCAATTGGGCAAATTACACATTAAAGCAGCAATTCTGCACCAGATTTTCTTTCCTCCTCTGCAGTACTGTCCTGACTTCCCTAGAACATTGCCCAATTACCATTTCTTCTAGGAGTGTATTCCAGGATGTGCCCTGCTTGCAGGAGGGCAAAGGGAGTAAGCCCCATCATCACCAACATGTGTTAGAATATTCATGGTATCATCCTTGCTTTTGCTAAAACACATCAATTACACATAGTCTTCATCCTCAAGAAACATATAACCCCATACATGAACTGCCTCTTCCATCCCTGCCTCTAGTGTGGCACTGTCTTGGATTCCCATACTCTGCCTGAACTCCAGGGTTTCTGGCATTTTACCTCTTATAACTTAGGTTTGGTGACCATATTTATCAACCCCATTAAGGCACCTAGCCTGAAGCAAGAGTTTTTCAAGGAACTAAAGTGTGCAGGTTCATTTCTTGCAAGATTCTATAGCAAATATATTTCTACCTCGTGTTGTCTTGTAAAATGTTTGTATGAAATTTCTTTAATCAACAATTTATTCAGTACTTTATCAGTAATATAATGTAGGGAATTGCTACATAATTTATGGAGTTTCAGGATAGTAAGAGACCACTTTTTCTGGTCTAGGGTATTTCATAGCTGTTCTGTGGGCCACACTAGATAATTTCTATAATACAGACTGTGCATGTTTAGAGAAATATGATCTAAGGAGAACTACATGGCATGACTCTGACTGTCCTAAACATGATCAAGATGGGTCAGCAGTTTTCATACTCAGCACCTGGATTTGTATTCACCTTTTTTGTTGGTGGTAGTTTATAAATATCTGTCTGAATAAATAGGGGCCAGGGTAGCTAACAATTAGGAACAAAATGTAATTTAAGTAAAGATAACATGAATTTAGAATAATTAAGGATTTTCCTGGTTACTATTCTTTTGGAACAACTTAAGTTTCTATTCAGTATTTTACCTTGTCTGTAAGTATCACTCTGTTACATGCATATCTATTAGAATTGGAAAAGCCATGGTATATGTCTGGTATTGTTTAAAAAGGAAAAAAACCTTAAGGAAAACAAGACTGGTATCATTTTCGCAGATCCCTATATTTTAAGAAGAAAACTAAAATAAATTATTAAAAGGAGAACACTCATATGGCCTATTAGTATTAGTGAGTTATTGCTACTGTTATCAATAATAAAACACCATTATTTATCCATAAAAAAAACTTTACACGAAAGCTTGTGGGAAAATCTGATTGAGAAAAGAAAGGTAAAAACACAATGCCAGAACTGGAAAAACTTGGCAAAAGAGACAACTGTGAAATTTGTCACTCAGGTATAGTATTAAGACAACTACTTAAGTAATATGTGTAAGTCGAAACTAAAAAAGTTTTTGATATTCAGTTGGCTTTTGAAAACAGGTTGGATTAACAACTAGGTGTTAGTACCTAGTCAAGGAGTCCATAACTTCCCATAGTGAGTGGTGAAATGTTTATACAAATAAACCAGGCTCTGTGCAGTTCCCTGCAAAGGAGATGTCTGTTGTCTAAATTCAGCTGTGATCTGTGATGTATTCTGGCTCCCTCACTTTAGGAAGAAATCAGGAAATGAAGAGGCAAGTGATAATGGATGGGAAAAAGAAACAGAAACAGAACCTACGGTATACTTAGAGGTTTGGTCATAGTACAAGTGCTGCGATATAGTAATCCCATTAAAAAAAGCCAATCAGACAAAAACCCAGCATGAATACCTGAAATCATACAGCTATGTGGAAGCTCAACACAAGGAGCCACAGAGGCAGGTATGAAAATATCCTAGAACTGGCTTTAGCATGCTAACCATCAGATCTTAATGTCTCTCCCATGTTTTAGAAAGTTCCTTTTAAGGGAGCATTATTTTAACCATTAAAGTTTTTTCTTAATTCAATATCAATCTGAACATCTACTTATAAGAAGCCGTGAGTTTCATAAGCAGGGCCATACCTTATAGTACCCACTGAGTGGTGCTGGAAGATCCAGGCAGCCATTGTGTAGGCTGAAACTGACATATTAGACAACAATGGAGGAAAAGCAGGTTCTACGCTGTTCAGACCTCCCCCATCAGCATGCATGATAAGTTTAGATGTCAGGTAATCTAGTCAATACTTCTCTAGACTTTTAGATTTCACTTACCCATAACTTTTGAAAATTAGCTTGAGATACCCAGCACAAGGTGACAAACCAAAAACATTAAAAAAAAACACAAAACTATTACGCAATCTATTATGCTAGAGTCTTTCCTGCTTAAAAAAAGGGGAGGGGAGGATTTAAAGGTACATGGAGTAGTAGAAGAAAACAAACAGTGAAACATGCAAGAACTCAGGCTGACCCATTAAAAATGTGGTCTCAAGGACGTTTGTAGTGCTTTCCATCTCCCTTCCATCATTCCTTTTCCCACACATGGTGCTACTTTCCCATTTACCCACCAACTCTCAACTCCCCAGGTAATTTTCTTCTAGGTCCTCTTCCTGAAGGACTTTGTCATATGTGAAAAGATAGGTATATGTTAATAACATGCTGATTTTTAGCTGAAAACTAAAGTTTTGGTTTTAGTGTAAAGGGATGCTCCTCTCAGGAATATTTGCATTTTAACAGAAGGAAAACAATTCTAAGGGTGCAAACTCCCAACACAATAGCAGGCCATTTGGGAAAGTCAAGTGGAATCTGAGAGTAGCAGTGCCCCCCCAAACCACTTCAAACTAGAGGTGACCAAGGCTCTGATTCATTTGTTTTATTTCCACAAAGACCGCACTTACTAAAAACTATGTAGTCAATCAAACTCAACACATTACATTTTCTTTATATTGAAATGCTTTTAAAAGAAGAAATTATCAAGGTCTTATTTGATATTATTGATTATCAACTGGGGGGTGATTTTGCCCTGCAGCCTGGGGACTTTTGTCAGCCTCTGGAGATGTCACAAAGAAAGTGGGGTGAAGCGGAGGCTGATGCTGCTGTCATCCAGTGGATAGAGGCTGGGAATGTTGCTAAGCATACTGTAATGCACAAGGCAGCTGCCACTACAAGAATTAGCCAATCCAAAGTGTCAAGTGCCGAAGCTGGAAAACCCTGCTTTAAGTGAACGAACTGCCGTAAAGTTATTATTTGGATGATATCAACACTAATGTCAATGAAATTACTGTGTCCCTGGTAAAAGTAAAAACAACTACAATTTGGAAGGATTTACACTATTTTCTTAAATTTCTGGCATGTCTTAATTCTGGCTCTGAATTATTTAAATTACTTTTCAAAACAGTCAATTGAATAAAACTAAAAGTCTTTATATAGTTCATGTAAGTTATGTTGGAAACAAGAGTTTTGATTAAAATCAGCGTTTCTGAAACTCTAATTGCTAGCTATTGCTGGGGGGAAAAAAAGAAAAAAATATTTTCAAGACCAGCCAGATGGAAAGTCTCAAGATAAGAAATTATAAGCCAATGTTCATATTCCAATCAGAAGAAAATCTGTTTATAACATTTTTAATTCTGCTTAAACAATAAGCAACACGTTTCTTAAATTAATTCCTAAATTGCTATAAACTGGCTAATTTCCTAACAAATGTATTGCACTATTAATAAGTAGAACAGCATTTTTATGAGAATATTGTATTGCAATCTGACTGGTTTCTGACATGGAAAATGGTATAAAATCATCTGTAGAAATGGAAAATATCCAGTTTTCCAAACCCATTTCTGATTGAACTATAATGAAGTGGTTCCGTTTACATGCCCAGAAGCTGTGCAATACAAATGTCTTCTCGACATTTACCCTTAGTAATCTTAAATCGTAGGAAGATGACCTCCACATCTTTGATAACTGCTGCTCTGTCACATCTGAAAGCTCTCTGTCCTCCCTTTATAACCATCCCCCCTTTTCCCTTTTCTCTCTGGCACCCCCCACCACGCCACCCCCGAAATGGCAGATGGGTGGGAAAGACTTGCTTGCAGGGGCAGTACATGAGGAAAAACCGTAATCGTTCAGCCATCCATGAGACTGAAAATTGTCCCCGAACAGGAGAAGTTGGCCAAGTGAGGGCTTTCACTTACTGAAATTTATCTGTAGCCCTACCAAACATAAGACTCTTCAAGCCACACACACACACACACACACACACACACACACACACGGGGTGGGGGACTCTCTTTTGAGGATCTTGCTTTTGGTGCATTTATGAAATTGTTCCCTTTCATTCAAGTCTGCTGAAAGCCACTGAGAAAGAACTCCAAATTGAGGTACATCTCTTGCAAGTTGCATGGCTTTGACAAATAAAGCAATCATCAAAATCAAGAAGAGTGCACTGCTTTTAAAAGCCCTATTTATTTGATATAATATAGCAGTGGGATGGCTAGGCAATAAATGGCATTATTTAACATAATCACTTAATGTTGTATAACCAACGTCAGGTCTCATTGCTTTATTGCTTGTAAAGAGTTTGATGATAATAAAGTTGATTGTTAGGGTGAAGATATAAATTGTTCAGTAGTTAGAGTTGTTAATGAAAGCAAAGGAACACAAAAGAGAAAAAATAGGTTTTAACAGCCCAAATTCATTGCTAATTGTTCATGCATTCATTATAGGCTGACCAGGGCTAATTATCTAATTAAACTAAAGCTCTGCTACTTTAGAGGAATTTCTCCAAACTGCGATGCTGGTTGTCAATTACCCCAGCAGGTCCTGTTGAAATGTGCAGTTAACTCAAGGCATATTTTGCTTTTCCAGTGATAATTTATGCTTAGAACGAAAAAAGAAAAGCTTTTTCTTAAAAAATAATAATGGTAAACATTACTTTAAACAAGAGCTCCTGTTCATTTTATTCAGTGATTTATATTCAGGAAATGTCAACATAATCTTTAGGTAGAAACAACACAGACACAAAAGACAAATCAAATATCATTGTGTGCATGTTATTGAGTGTTCTCTACACATTTTGTTTTTAAAAATACATTTAAAAGTGTCTATTGTGATGCTTTGCAGTATTTCAAAGTATTAAATTATATTACTTAATTTTATATAATTACAATTTTTTAAATTCATATACCGTATTTTCCAGCGTATAAGATGACCGGGCGTATAAGATGACCCCCTAATTTTACAGTTAAAACATAGGTTTAGCCCTATATTTGCTGTATAAGACTACCCCCCACTTCCGAGGCTGTAGTCTTATACAGCGAATATAGGCCTAAACCTATGTTTTAACTAAAATTAGGGGGTCCTCTTATACACCCGGTTGTCTTATACACCGGAAAATACGGATTTTTTTAAGCTAGAAGGAAAGTAGTAAGCTATGTAGACCAGCGGCACTCAACCTTTTTGGCACCAGGAAACCATTTCATGGAAGATCATTTTTCCACAGGTTGGGGTTAGGGGAGGGGGGGAGATCATTCAAGTACATTATACTTATTTTGCACTTTATTTCTATTATTTTTACATTGTGATATATAACAAAATAATTATACAATTCACCATCATGCCTAATCAGTGGGACCCCTGAGCATGTTTTTCTGCAACTAGAAGTCCCATCTGGAGGTGACAGGAGATAGTGACACCCAAAGTGTATTGCGGATGTCCAGTCTACTCCATAATCTCATTTTGGTTGCTGTCACTACAGAAAATCCTGCTTCACAAAGATAGGGGTTAGCGCTCCTATGAGAATCGAATGCTACCACTGATCTGACAGGAGGTAGAGTTCAGCTGGTCATGTGAACGATGGGGAACAGCTCTAAATACAGATGAGACTTCGCTTGCTGGCCCACCACTCATGTCCTGCTGTGCGGCCCAGTTCCTAATAAGCCACAGACTGGTACCAGTCCATGGTCCGGAGGTGGTGACCCATGCTCTACACTAAATTATTTACTCTATAAGTAAGATAACTGAGGTTCCAAGAACTGAATGACATATCCAAAGTCATACAGCAGGTAGCTCAAACCAGGAGTAGGACTGTAGTACCCTCTCAGTGGATTGTTCTTTCTTGATTCCTGCTGTTCAATGTTCAAATTGTACTGTCATTTATCCTGTTATCTCTAAAATGTTATAACAGAGAATCCAGTTGAACAAGGTTTTTGGTTTGTTTTCTGTTTTTCCCTATTTTTTTTTGTTTAAAAAAAAAAGGCTTTGATTAATAGCATTTCGCTACTCCAAGGAAACATGTGTAGTACTATCTCTACCTATTTCAAGTCAAATGTCCCAGAATGAATTCTAAGGTATATGATAAACTTATGGTGGATTTTATTAATCAGTGTGTTCAAGCAATTAAATTGTATCCTGCTATTTTAGTACTAGGGAATTTGATCCTAAATGGTAGAACATAAACCATCAAGCGATATTTACTAAGCATCCCCTGAGAAAGGCATTTCCCAAGAAAGTACAATTTCATTCTGAAGAGTTTCGCCCACCTTTACTTCTTGTGATCCTGGGATATGGTGTCTGTTTCCGGCAAGGAAACAGATTCTGAAACCTTCCCCTGTCCTTTTCATAGTCATTTTTCAGGCAGACATCAGCAATGAACATACAGTTCTTTTCTGCCAAGTTAAAGAAGATGATTTTCCCTTTCACTGCCTCTTAAAGATGAACATCAACTGTTTCACCACTTGTGATTCAAATCCATTAATTAAAATAAATATAAAGTAAAACTCTCTCCTTCCACCAAGAGGAAAAGGACAGATGGGGAAGCGGAGGAGGTAGAGATAGCTGATGTCTTCTTAGAGGAAAGAAAAAAAAAAAAAGGAAAGAAAAACAAGAAGCATAAAATTGGGGCTAGGGGAAGTTAATTAACAAGGGTAAAAAGTGTTTGGATTTAATTTACAGTTCAGAAATATTCTGGATCTCATAATAATTGCACTACTTAAAAAAGAAGAGGAAAATCTCTAATACCAAATTGGTAGAAAAGTGTTATAATCTTAAATCACCTCTCAAAAAGTTAATAACTGGCCTTTGGCAGTGCTTCAGACGGAGGATAGCAAAAGCTTCTCTTCACTATTGACTTGGGAAAGCCACATCTACCCCACCCACAAACTCACTCTGCATGCTAATTTGTCATTTCTTCTTTCCTTGCCTCCCAGTGCCTGAAATAAGACACTGGCGCGGAAGAAAATTAAAGGAATCAATGTAAGTCCTTCTCCATCCCAACTCTACATGAACTGGTCTATGGAATCACAGAGTTAAAAACCAATGTCTACAGCTTATATCACACAACACAACCTCTGTAATTTCTTGGTGCGCTGTGTACATCTAAAATCTATTAATAACTAGAATGCTAAAAATTCCTTAGCAAATTTAACTGAATATCCCATATACCAAAGTGATGTGATTTCAGATAACCACACAAACTTAAATCAAAGTAGAATTGAGCAGAGTTAATTTATAAGATTTTAGTGGAGAAAGAGCTGAGATATGGCTTAATAATATCAGATAAATGAGATAAGAGAAAATTTATGTTTGCTTTTGTCTGAATTCTCCTTATAGTTGTCTCTATTATCCATTATATTAGGCTAATGAGATGCTGGTAGAAATCTTAGAGATCATTTTCCTGAACATGAAGAAAGAGGGATCCAGGGAAGTCCAGTTATTTGGCCAGTAACACCCAGCTAGTTAGTGGCAAAGCCATGCCTAGAACCAGCTTTTCTGCCTCTGCAGTTAGTTATTTTATTCTTACAATATAACATTAATTCATAATAATGAATGAGAAATAAATGCTAACATTTTTAACAAGTGAAAAAAAGTATACATTATAATTCCCAAATATTTCAGTTAGCCTAAAAGTAGAAAAAAATGTTTTATCAGTCTGTTTACCATGTTCTATACTAACATAAAAGGCAGATATAAGAGTACGGTAGTAAGAGCTATTAGAAAAAATAAAACTTCCTACCCACTTAAGAAACAAACAGGGGATGCCAGGATGGCTAAGTGGGTTGAACAACTTTCTTGCAGCCCTGGGGTCCAAGGATCGAATCCCAGCCCCAGCCCATGTGGACCCATTTATACTGAAATGGGGTGTGCCCCCAGTTCAGTTCTTAGCAGGGCGAGCTCCATGCAGGAGGCCTCGGGCCTGGTCCCTGCCTTGTGCAGCCCTGTGCCCACCTGTGCAATGAAACTGTGTAGAAAACCAATGTGTGCAACTGTGGAGACTGCTCTGAGCCTTCCCCTTCTCTCTCTCCCTCTGTGTGTGTGTGTGTGTGTGTGTGTGTGTGTGTGTGTATGTGTCAAAAACAATAAAAATAAATCTTAGGGAGGAAAAAAAATAGACAAAAACCCTTCAGGCTAGTAACCATGAGCATTTGAGAATCTCAATACTTTTGTACTCTTCTGACTGGGTCCAAGTGTGATCAAAAGAGATGGATAAAATGAGTTCTGAAGAAAGATTTGAGAAAAAGTCAGATGGTAATCTATCTTGTGAATTAAGGAAAATAAATCCCCATAAAGAGGATGGCCAAGGGACGAAGGGTGAAAGACAAAATGTAAGCCTAGTTCTCAAAGAATGAAGAGATCATATAATAAGCAAGTGGAGTTAAGACTGGAGAGAGAGAGAGAGACAGAGAGACAGAGAGACAGAGAGACAGAGAGACAGAGAGAGAAATAGACAGATTATATAGAAATATGGGAGGTCTGATAATTAGGTTCCCATACTTGCCACCGTGTACTTACATTGGCAACACTATACAAATAACTCAGTAATGTTTCATAGTCTTGGTTATTGGTGTTTCACAGCTGTGGAAGTGTCCATGTGTACCAGTGTCTGGCTGAGTGGTGTTCATTATAGTTGTTGAGTGTTTTTGTATGCTGTTGTGAGAATGTCGGAGCTTGAGTTTTCCAAGACCTTTTGGAGAAACAAGATGAGCTTTTGGGCCATGTTATCACAGGTGATAAAACATGGGTGTACCAATACAACCCTGAAACAAAGCATCTAAGTGCACAATGGAAGTCAGTCAATTCTCCGTGACCAAAAACGTTCCATCAGTCCAAATCAAGACTCAAAATGACATTAACCTTTTTTAATATCAGAGGGATTGTTCATTATGAATTTGTACCAACTGGACAGTCAACCAAGTTCACTATATGAAGTGCTGAAAAGGCTGCATGAAAAAGTTAGACAAAAACGACCTGAACTTGTCACCAACAATTCATGGTTCTTACATCACGACAATACACCAGCTCACATGGCACTGACTTTGAGAGAGTTTCTAGCCAGTAAACAAATAACTGTATTGGAACACCCTCCCTACTCACCTGATCTGTCCTCCAATGACTTTTTTTCTTTACCCAAAGATAAAGGAAATATTGAAAAGAAGACATTTTGATGACATTCAGGACATCAAGGGTAATACGACAACTCTGATGGTCATTCCAGAAACAGTTCCAAAATTGCTTTGAAGGGTAGACTAGGCACTGGCATCAGTGCATAGCTTCCCAAGGGGAATATTTGGTCAAAGGTGACTATAGTGATACTCAGCAGTAAGGCATGTAGCACTTTTTCTAGGATGAGTTCACAAACTTAATTATCAGACCTCGAAGATAAATGATAGATAAATAATAGATAATAGATATGGATAGGTATAGGTTGAGGCATAGAAATAAGGATAAGAATAGAGATATATGGTGGCGGCTCTTCCAGTTCTTCTTGGTTCATGGTTAAACAACAATTAAAAAAAAAAATCTCAGCTTTACTCAAGCTTCTGTGTGCTTCCCCCACTCCTAAATTTAATAGTTAGACGTGGGCAGGAAGTGAGATTTAAGCTTTATCAGTCTTACCTATCACCACATAGCTGTCAACTCATGAAAATAAAAATGTGGATAGAATATACTTTAAGAAATAGATTGCCAAAAAGTAGCTCATCAGCAAGCCCTGTCAGCTCCACCTACCAAATAGATTCCTAATCTTTACACTTATTCTCTTGTCTTTCCTCTGAATTACCGCCTCCAATGAGGGTTTCTCTGCTGCTACACTCCCCCACCATCACCAATATTAAGTTATTCTCCTGCCTAAAGCTGTCCAGAACTTCTCACTGTACTTACAATAAAATCCAACTTCCTACAATGACCCTCAACTCCCTTTAACCTCCTACCCAGGGCCTATAACGCCTATATAATATGATCCTTGTCTATTCCCCCAACTTCATCTCCCTCCAAGAACTCCGAAGGTCACTCTGTACTCTAACTCCACAGGCCTTCTTTCGGGTCCCCATTTATACCAAGTACCTTCCCACCTGGCCAAAGTAATAGTATTCAATACCCTGCTTTATAAACTTAGGGCTGTTCCCTGGACTTAGAATGCTCTGATCCCAGATTTTTCCATGGCTGACTGCTTAATATTCAGAAGCAGCTCAAATATCACCCCTGACAACCCAATTTAAAGTAACACCACACACACCACCACCGCCGCCGCCGCCGCCGCCGCCACCATCCTCTCATCTTGTTTTGTTTTCATACTTATCTCTGCCTGAAATTATGTTCTCATTTATTTGTACTGTGTAACAACCTCCACCCCCAAAATAGTTGCACACATGGGAGCACATAAATTCTTTGGAAATGTGAATATTCCTTGCCAAATCTCCAAACAGTGCCTAGTACCTAGTGGATACTCAAGCCTAGTACCTAGTGGATACTCAATATTTATTGAATGATAGTCTCATGTATTCCAAACTTTCCCAAATCTTGTATCTGCCTTGTATTTCTAGCGCTTGTTCACTATTACTTCACTTTGGTCTATTTCTTTTTCTGATTTTTTTTTTCATTGTATTTACTGCAACCCAGAGAAAAACAGAACAAGAAACATAAAAAAAATGTTAATGGTAATAGAGACCCACTCAGCCAGGGCAGAAGGTCAAGCAAAGTACTTCCTAAGGGCAATGCCCTTACAATTAAACTCACTCAGTCATGCAGCTCTGAAGGGCAGAATCAAGAGGAATTATGAAGGTAGCCTGTCTGTGGCCTAAAAAAAAAAAAAAAAAAAAAAAAGAATTACATGCTCTGTGGACACTCAGCAGTTCTTAAAAACTTCAATGAGCTAAAGATTCAGATAGAGTAGGTTTTTAGGTGATCCTGGGAATCTGTATACTCAACAAACACCACCCCCACCCCCCACCCTCCCCCAGCAGGTGATTCTGATATAGGCAGTGTTTGGCAACTTTGAAGTCTTTGGACAAATAAGGAATAGCAAGGACCCAAAGCATAGTATCACCAGGTAGACAGTTTAAACAATAAACATCTTTTTCTTTTACCTCTACCTTGAAGCTGATTCTCAAAACAAGTCAAATTCTGTTTTAATTTTTGATGAGTATTATTTAAATTCATAGGTCTTTACAGCTTTTAACAAATTTAATACTATAACAGCTACTATTATTATAGGACAACTACTGTGCTCTCATCAGTGTCTTACACATGTATCTTCCTATCCCAATTTATAGATGAGCTTCACTTAAGTACAACTATTAAGAAGTGACAGATTCAAAAATCAAACACATCTGTATGTTATTGAAGTCTGTGATCTATGGAGTCTACACCTCCCACTAATTATACCTTAGTAAAACCAATAAATAACGTCCAGATTTATAAATAAAGCAAGGGGATTTTTCTCTTAAATATTCCTCACTTTAGAAAAAGATTGCCTAGGATTTCACTACATGGTGAACTTTGACAGTACATTTAAAAACCTTAACAATGGCATGGCATCCTCTGAAAATGCATAAATCTTAAGTCCTTTTCTAAAACAAATAATCACCCTCTCAATCAAAATTACCAAATTTTAAAAACTGGTTTACTATTTACAGATCTAGCAGTGGTTCTCAAACTGGACTGATAGTCAAGAATCATGGGAGGAACAGCTAAAGAACAAAAATTCTAGCCTTCACATCAGTTCTGCATCAAAATCTTTGGGGTGTGACCCCCAAATCTTTATTTTTATAAAGCTCCCCATTGGCTTCTGATGAGTAACCAGGATTCACAAGAACTGTTACCCTAACCCCAGTACTCTACAAGTGAATAAGTTGAGGACCTAGAAGGGTACAGTCTGCCTAAGAACATAAAGTAGCACAGTCGGGTGGAAAAGCAATATTCTCTACATTTGGTGCTTTTAATGCCAATTCAAGCTGCTGTTTTTAGTAAAACAGTACTTATTTATGCTCTGCTGCTTATGCCCTGCCTATTACTACTATCCTCCTCTAAATTATTCCCTAATCTGAAAACTGGAAATAATTAATTAGTGTCTACCTCTTAAAAGTTGTTGTGAGGATTAAATATGAGTGGGAGGGGCAAAAATGTATACATATTTTAAGAGATGTTATCTATATATTACTTTTTGAAGTTGAATTACAGTAGCAATGTATAGTATGTTCACTCAAAAGATAACGTTAATCAAATGAATGCTAGTATCACCATGCGACAGGCAAGACATCAAAGAAAATGGCAGAAGCACGGTTGTCATTGAGGAGCACAAAACTATTTTGAAGTGCTATTTAAAATTCAAGAACATTGTGGAAATACAATGGATGCTTGAGTATGAAACAGAACCTCCTACACAACTAACAGTGGCACGCATTCATGATAAGTTCCAGACCCATGGTAAACTAAAATGGCATGCACAGCGACACAAGTGGACACTTTGGTCAATGTTGCTCAAGCAGCAGTTCACCATAATCAGAAGTATCTGGATGCTGATAGCACTTTGAACATCTCTTATAATTGCAGAAGTCAAACATGACTGTATTCATCTTTTGTTATCGGTATATATTATTACAATTTTAATAGTTTGTTCCTTTCTTAAAATGTGTACAGATTTTTTGGTACCCTCTGTAGTATATCTGTAAGGTAATGCATTTAACACAGTGCCTAGCACATACTGTGTTCATTCTATAGGTTACTAGCTCTCCAAAATGCCCTTTTTGACCACATAAGATTTACTTAACCACTCCAATAATAAAATGAACAAGAAGCCCCGATTCTCATATAACGTTCTCATAGGATGTCTGTCTCAGAATCATCTAGTGCAAGCTTGTCCAACACTCGTCCAAGAGCCTCAAGCAGCCTAGGATGCAGCCCGACATAAATTCATAAGCTTTCTGAAAACATTAGTGTTAACTGTATTTTATGTGTGGCCCTGGGAAGCCAAAAGTTTGGATACCCCTGATCTCGTGAATCAATATGAGTGATGAGTAATAAAATGTGTTTCTAAAAAGCTTTCTCCCACTAACCAGGTGCTTCTTAGGCAAACCAAGGTTTGATAACTATTAGTACACTGAATCTGAGATCACAGCAAATGGCCTCTGGCGTCCAAGCAACAAAAAACCTGTACTCTGTAACCAAAAGAGCAGTCACCAGACCATGCTGCAAACAACAGTTGGGGACAGTGGCGTAAAGCAGTCGTTGTGATCACTAGGCACAGCCTCGACCCTCTCATCTCCTCTAAGAAGTTTTTTTTTTTAAGATATATTTTTATTGTTTTTTTGACAGAGAGAAACAGAGAGAAGGGGGCGGGTCCAGAGCAGTCTCCATAGTTGACAGCATTAGTTTTCCAAATAGTTTCATTCTACAGGTGGGCATGGGGCTGCGCAGGGCAGGAACTGGGCCAAGAGCCACCTGGATAGGCCCCAGCAAGAACTGAACTGGGGGTCACATCCCAGTTCAGCATATGGATCCGCGTAGTGGGCTGGGACCGAGACTCAATCCTCGGGCTCTGGGGGCTGCAAAGCAAGCGCGTTGAGCCATCCCAGCTTTCCCTCATCTCCTAAGAAACTTTAAAAATTAGAAAGAGCCATCCCATAATCTCCTAAGAAGTCACAAGGCCCTTGTGACAAGGGGCTAAAGTCAACTCAACAGCCTCCTTCTCGGGGCGAAGTCAGGGGAAAGCGATCCCATATGGCTGACCATGACCCAACAGCAGTGCCAAAATATTGATGACCCTCTTGTCCAGTTCCTTGTGATGGACAAAAGCCTCCACCGTACCACAGGCCAGCTGCCGGAAGTACGTCACCCCAGCCTGCTGGGGATGCCGGGAGTTGTAGTTAAAGGGCTACTACTCTTGCGCTCCAGTTCGCCTTTTTCAAATCAGCAATCACCTTGGAACCGTCAGGAAGGTAGCTTTATGACCAACAAAGTTAATTCTTCCCTTTTCCAGCTCACAAAGGGAACCTTCTCAGAGCGCATGCGGAATAATGGACTACAAGTCCCAGCATGCTCTGCACAGCACCCAGAGCGCCCAGTACCGTGGTAGGTGCGGGCCGCATGAATGGAGCATCGGGCGTAAGGCAAAGCCTGCCACCGTCCGCACCGCTAGTACCTGCTCCGGGAGTGTGAGTGCAGGGTGTGGGCTGTGCGCGTGCGCGCGCAGAGGGGGCGTGTGGTAGGTGCGCCGGAAGGCGGGCGCGTGGCCGCTGAGCTTGGCGGCAGCGGTGTCGCGCGCCCAACTGGCCAGTAGTTGCGGGGCCTCCCGGCTGGCCCGGTTTTGCACGCAGCCGTGGCGGCCGCTGAGGACCGCAAGGGGCGGAGGAAAGGCCGGCCTCGGCACGCGGAGGAACAGACGAGCATGCCCCGAGACAACATGGCCTCCCTGATCCAACGGATCGCCCGCCAGGCGTGCCTCACCTTCCGGGGCAACGGGGGCGGCCGCAGAACTTCCAACCGCAGCGCGGAGCCAGGCCTCGAAGCGCCGATGCCGCAGGGCTTCCCGGACAACTTGAGCAAGCTGAAGAGCCTGCTGACCCAGGTCCGCGCCGAGGATCTCAACATCGTCCCGCGCAAGGCCACGCTGCAGCCGCTGCCGCGCAACCTGTCACCCGTTACCTACATGCACATCTATGAGACGGACGGCTTCAGCCTTGGAGTGTTCCTACTCAAGAGTGGCACATCCATACCGCTGCACGACCACCCGGGCATGCACGGTATGCTCAAAGTGCTCTACGGCACCGTTCGCATCAGTTGCATGGACAAGCTGGAGGCGGGTGGCGATCAACGGCCGCCGGCCCCACCACCGGAGCAGCAGTTCGAGCCGCCGCTGCAGGCCCGGGAGCGGGACGCCGTGCGCCCAGGCGTGCTCCGCTCGCGAGCTGAATACACTGAGGCCAGCGGCCCCTGCGTCCTCACGCCATACCGGGACAACCTACACCAGATCGACGCTATAGACGGGCCCGCCGCCTTCCTGGACATACTGGCTCCGCCATACGATCCAGACGACGGCAGGGACTGCCACTATTACCGGGTGCTGGAGCCTGTCAGGGCCAAGGAGGCCTCCGGATCGACCTGTGATCTTCCCCGAGAGGTGTGGCTCCTGGAGACCCCACAGGCCGATGACTTCTGGTGCGAAGGGGAACCTTATCCAGGTCCTAAGGTCTTCCCTTGAAGCCGCAGGCGCCTGGGAGCGGTAGGCCAAAGAAATGCCGTACTTAGATCTGGCCCTGGCTGCCGGCGACCCACCACAAGGGCTCTCCCTACCCCCAGACCTGGGCATTGGATCTACTAGAGTGGGCTGTAGCAGTTTCCTTGAGAGTCTTGGGAAGCGCAGGCGACTGGACAGCAGCCACAGGGCACGTTTATGGGGGCGGGGAGGCCGGGTTGTTTCCTAACTCTGTCACTGCCACAATGGTTTTGTGGGGGCGAGGGGGAGCAGGGGACTATCGGAAGCGCTTCCATCCTAAAGCCATAATGAAAATATTCTTCCCTCTGTTCCCCACCCTATACATAATACACTGATTTTTCTCACCCCCACCCAGCACCTTAGGTGAATAGGGTTTGTTTTCCACTTATGTCCTTATGCCCTTTTACCCCTTATTCTTATCATTTTAACTTACTGACTCTGCATGGCCCAGTGGTTTTGTTTTTAATTCAACCCTGGTAAAAACTAGATTTAAAGAAATGAGCTACTGTTTAAACTGAGCTGTCCTGCCTAATTAATTCATTGTGAAAATTTAATCATTTTTCCACAGTTAGGAAATCATCTCCAGACCATAACTATGCATGTAGAGGACAAGATTTATTTCCACCCCTTGCCCAGTAGCCATATCTGGTTTACTTCCACAGCATCTACTGAGAAATTCACACCTGCATATCTCAGTGACAAATGGTTACATAGAGCTTATCTTCCCCATGAGTCTCCAGATCTGTGAGTTGAGCAGATTTAATTTTGCATAGTCACCTTTAATGCAAAAACTATATTACCCTCAAGTGACTTTTTGTCTTACTGTACTTTAAGAGGTGATAGGGTAATTCTATATTTTCTTACCAGAAGATTCAGAGGAGCTGAATCAGTATACTTCCAAACAACCGAATGTAAAACACCACTACCCAGCTGTTGAATTCCATGTCTCTTTTTACTTACAGTATTTTCCTGCAAAAGTGGAGAAAAATGTTGATGACTGACTGTTTTAAATTCTATCCGCTCTCATGTTCCAGAGGCTGGTGGTTCCAGCTGTGTTGTTGGTGCCAGTGTTCGCAGAACCCTCTCAAATAGGAGAGAGCCAGTGCTTGCTTCCTCTAGTGTAGGTTTCTGTTGGAAGAGAGAGGAAGCACAGGTGATCAACGCTAGAGAGTTGAGAATTAACAATACTACTGGCCATGTTAAGGCACTAAAACTTGGGGCAAAACACTTCCCACTCCCAGCCTCTCCAAATGAACAGTTGTGTTGTGACTCGTTTTATTTTTGTCTTTTTAATAGACTGAGCAACTTGACCTTGTTTACAAAGACATTGACACCATTTGCTTCAGACCATGGAGCACTATTGTTTCCCCCTTTTTACTATTTTTAAGGTTCCTTCTTTTCACAAACTTTTAATAAAAACAGACTGGAGAAATAAGCATTAAGATTTGCCCAGCTGTTGTCTAAGCCTTCTTGATTCACTGCCCACATGGCAGTTGAGTTCTAATACCTAATGAAGGAAGATTTGCTATTGGAAAGTTGTCATCCCTGTAGGGAAACGGTATGTGCCTTTGCCTCTATGCACACTGGGTTACAGAGGCCTAGAGTGAAGGAATATTTGTTCCCAATTGTTAAAATGGAAAAGAAAAGTTTTGCTTTTTTTTTTTCTTTTTACAAAAAGATGCATATTCAATGTGGCATGTCACTGTTGTAAAATCTAACACAGGTAAAATGCCAAGCATTTCCTAACATTGATTTATGGTGGCTCACCTGGTGTGGTTTACTATACCTTGTAGGCAATTTAAAGCAGCTTTACATGCCATTCATTTTGAGAATTTAAATTCTAGATATGCAAATGAGGATTTTCTTCTAAAGGTATTCACCAAATAGCTTTTTTCATAGCACAGTAATATATGTGTATGGCTATCAATCACATATCTTCCTATTTTGAATTATAGCACAAAGTTGATTAACTTATAGATGATACGTAATAATACAACCTGGAGTACATTAAAGCTATAAAAACTGACAATAGGACAGAAAGGAGGAATTGTTTCCCCAAATTTCATTATGAAAAGTTTTAAAGTTCTCAAGTACAAGCAAGTTGAATGAAAAAAACTAAGGTGCTTTTCAAAAGAATAAGTGAAATTGTTGCAGGCCAAAACAGCAATATGCTACATCTCTAATTTAGTTTAATAAAAATAGTGAAACTTTTTGTTCAGTAATAAATTCTGAGTAAATTAATGGTGAACACAAAATGTATTTTGTTTTAGTGAGCCGAGGAAAGAATATTCTTATCACAAAGACAAATGGGCAGAAAAAGCGTACCTTTCTGCATCAATTTAATCATGACTGACTTCATGTGCTGCTATTTATTGTATTTCCTTGTATTCCTGCAATACACACTGTTTTAGTAACAACTGTAGGAAAAAATTGTCTTCCTCTACAAGGACTATTGAGCACAATGATTCTAATTTTCTGTTGAATAACAAATGCAATAATTGCCTCTCATGGGTAAGAAGTTGTCTAAATACTTCTAAAGCTTTTTAATTCTCTGGTTATATCAATGGCCACTTATATCAATGAAGAGTATTGTGTACCTTACCTACTTCGGAGAATTGAATTTTTACTAAGCCTGATTTGCATGGATTGAGGTTTCACCAGTTGCGTTTAATGAAAATGGTAGGCCTATTTTTGAAGTAATATGTGTTTTTCAACAGGAGTGGGTTCTCTGACCTTTTAACACTAATAGCCCTTCTCCCAAAATCCCCACCTTTATTCCTCCTTTTGCATTGTGACCTTGTAGGTGCCTCTGTCTTGGCATCTTTAGGACTATCATCATCCATCTGTTCCAAATGACTTTGAATCTTGTGCTATGACTCTACTGCACAATGAAGAAGCAATACATCTTTAATTCAGGGCTCTGTCCATTGCTATTCAACGTTATCCTGAGAGCAGTAACACTCATGTAACTCCTGGTCTGAATTGAGAACTTCATGTTACAAACAGCTGTCCACTGATGACTTCAGTGCAATGCAGTATCTACTGTCAAAGAAGAACATCATTTGTTAAACCCCATATAGATACTGAATCTTCAGATCCAGGGATATTTACATTTCTGGATTAAAATCAGTGTACTTATGGAAAATAAAGGCATGTTTAAAATTATGTATAGGTAAGTCTTTTTGATTATTGCAAAATAGAAAAGGAAAATACTGCTATAATGATTACATTTTAATTACTGTTAAAGGTTCACCACAGTGTCTGTACTGTAGATTATGTTGGACCAAAAACTGGTGGCCCACAGATTCTAAAATCCAAGTAATAATAAAAACTTAAAAGTTTATTTCCTTGAGAGTGAGCTTTGAAACAGTCTGATTGAAAACACATATGAAACTGTTTAATGTTTAATCATACTATTTTGCTACAACAAAAAATATCTTTTATATTTAACTTAAGGAAAATAAGCTAGTGCAAGAAAACAAAACTCATCCACAGTGGAAAGAATCTTTGGGCTTAAATATTTTCTTATCTTTCCTTTTTCTATAAAAATTACTTGATTTTCATTTGGACTGGAGACATTTTAGTCACTTACAAGGATGCTGAGCATTCTTTCACACACACACAAAATTGTATTGGACTGTTAAAATGTCATTATAGCCATTAATATATATGCCCAAATGCCCATAATTTCACTAGCAATTAGAATATTGAAATTAAGTAGCCTAGTTTATGAAGAATTGAAAACCTACTTTAGGTTTAATAGACCTATTTTTAATGTGAACTGAACCATCTCAAACTCATTACAATCTTTAAGGAATTTACTCTCCGGAAGTTTATTTTAATAAGAATTTCCCGTATCAGCTGAAACATCGATATTATCCAATAAATCACAGTGACTGTAAGGAGAAGACTTGGCTTTATATGCATTATTTCTTGCTCGAAAAAGTGAGACATCTGTGAAAAGTACCTGAATGTTTCAAGCAGAAAGTAAAATCAGATTAGAGATTGACCTAACGTGTTAAAACCAAGGAGTAAAAGCTACCAGGTTGACTGAGAAAACACCAAGGTGTGTTCCTTATGCTATGTTATGCCACGTCAAGCATGTCAACGGTGAAAGTGATTATGTAACCAATTTGACTTTCATAGAATGTATTTCATCTTATTCTTTTAAAAATAACTTTAAGAAAACTTTTACTCTGTTGCTTTGTAAACAATTGTTTACATTATCTTGATTGAAGGTGCTCTAAAATTAAAATTTAGCAAGACAATTGTAGGTCTTACAGAACTTGGGTGTACTGAATTTTAATATAATTAAATTTTGGTAAAAGGGAAGTATTAAAAACAGTTATCAAAATTTGGCATTGTTTTATATATATTAAAATGGGCCACGCAGGATGGCAATACACTGACAAGCTAGGAAATAGGAATCTAATGCAGTAACATCAATCCTAGAACACTTGACACTGAAATTCAGAAATTTCTGTTTTGTAGTGATAGAAAAAGGTATACTGCATTTTTGAAATTTAGACAGGAAGAAATAAGAAAAGGGTTACTTCTACAAATTAAATCTAAAACTCTAGTGCTGGTAAGGGCAAAAAGTAGTTTCCAGGAGTAACTTGCTTTCTGCTAAAATACAAGCCAATAATTATTAACCAGGACAAAAAGGACAGGATTTTCAGATGGTGTAGTTAGATAGTGGGCACTCCAACATGTTACATTTGTGTAAGAATCTAAAAGCAGTGGGTGAAGTTAAATATAGGCCCAATTTTAGAGTAAAGATAACTTCACACAGACAATCATTTGCTTTGTATGATAGGTAGATAATTTTTGAGTCTATATTTTAAAATGATTACCAAAAGCTTGCACAAAATGCATGTACTTTTTTTTTTACAAATCATTACCCAGCACTGTGGAGGACCATATTTGCCTATTTCAGATTGTCTTTGAGATTTTAAGGCTAGTGTACACCTACCTTATGTCATGAGCTGGGTATTTTGAGACCACTAGGCCCACCAAATCTATGGCAGATTAATGATCCCTCTGAATCGGGGTAAATGGGGAGACAAGGCTGGAGAGAAATGAGTCCTGGGGTAATTCCTCTGGCAACTCATTAATGCTGTCATCAGCAGTGTCTGAATGCATTTTTGATCTGAGGAGGTGATAGTGCTTTTCAAAAAGTTTTCTGTGGTCATGAGACTAATCTTGGAACCTGAAAGTCATTTCCAGCTTGACCACACCAACACACTTTCCACAAAGCCACATCTCCAGTGAGTTCCTGGCCCTGGTCAGGGTTTTTAAAGGAGCCACAATGTGTAGTCTCCGAGTAGGCACTTGTTTGTAAGTATTTATTTTCCGGAGCCCACTCAGGAACGGAGAGAAGCTATAGGCTGTTATAGAGGACGGAACAATGAGTCAAAACAACGCCTCCCCATTTTTACACTAATGCACAGGGGAAATCCCCGGAACACTAGAGTTTGATTATGAATGGAGATTGCTTTGGGGTGAGAAGGCTGGTATTGAGACTAGCAAAGAAAAACTAGGAGATACTGGCTTGGTCAAAGCACTAAAAAAAAACCAAAAAAAAAACCACTGGATAACTACTGAATTCCCACCCAGTAAATGATTTCTTTCAGAAATGATTTCTGCTGCAAAAATATTGTTGGAAAGTATTTATTTACACTATAGTCATAAATCATCCAGTATCTGAACTTCAGTTAGTGGTTTTGTGTTAGAATAAATCATTGTTATTTCCACAACTGTTAAGAGCTAATAGCCAAACAAGTCAGCTCCAGTAACATTATTTACATTCTTATCTGCAATTTGACTACAAAGGAACACTTTTTTAAGTCACAAAACAGAGCATACAAAAATATACTTTCTAAAAAAAATTCCAAATATTAATAGGCAGAAATATACAGCCATACTAAACCAAAGGAGTAAAATTTTTTTTTTTTCATGGTAAGGCAACCCATTTACATGCAGACCTTGTAACATCGTCTACATCACACAAGGCACCAAGGACACTTCCAACACATTTGCATGCATCCTAGTTTCAGAGAATATATGTACATCCCCTTTTAAATAAGTTAATCTCAAGTCAAGAGATCATAAATGCTTTACTTTTTTTCCAAAGGTTCAGAACTTGTAGAACAGTGCACATCAAAAATACACAAAATCTGAGTGGATATACACTGCAAAAATAGTCTACACTTCTCAAACAACTCAAAAAGGAGCAGATATTGATTGCTATGCCCTCCCATCACATTGCACTTCTGTTTTCTGAGTTTATAATACATATTGCTCAAAGGGTTGAGACGACTAGATAAGCTTTGATTCACTGTTCTAGGGCCGCAAAACACAGCATAAAGACCATGCTTCACTCACTGTACAGCATCCCCGGAATTGGCCCCATGCCATAAAGTGCACGTCAGTTTTGCCTGTCTGCTGTCCCCACCTGAAGGGATCAGCATCTCCCAACTTACTGTAGAAAAAGACTTAGATCCGCTCTAACATTCAGAGTCAAAAACTTGAAATTGGTCAAAATAAGGGGATGGGGGGAACAAAACCTAGTCCAACAACCCTTTAAAGCAGGTTGGGCCTGGCCTGCAGGCCTGGCAGGGACCTCTACCCAACACCTTTGCAAACCTCCCCATCACCTTGGGGCGACAGCTCACCAGAGAGACGAAGGTGGGCTAACTTTTGGGGAAGACGCGCTTCTAAGTGGCAAAGGGGGACAGTGCTGGGCTCCACCAAGGCCCTTTGCCCAGTGGAGAAAGGGGCAGGAAAGGGTGGTAGTGTTTGTTGTGCAGCTCCAGGGATGAAGGGCCTCCTCAAGGAGCTGGGGTGTCAACCTGAGTCTCATCTCAAGGTGTCCGGGTCCTAGAGGAGCAAGGGGCGAGGGACCCTCCACCAAGAGTGCTGCTGCTGCTGCACAGGGGCCCCCCAGCCTGCGTGCCCCCAGTGCACGAGGCTGAGGAGGCTGCGGGCAGGGACGAGGAGGGGGCACTGCTTTTGCGCTCCTTCTGTCTCAGGTGGATCTTCGTGTGACGCTTCCTCTCGTCGCTCCGGGCAAACTTACGGCCGCAGTAGTCACAGGCAAAGGGCTTCTCGCCAGTGTGGGTGCGGATGTGGGTAGTGAGGTGGTCACTGCGGCTGAAGTTGCGCATGCAGATCCGACACTGGAAGGGCTTATGGCCCGTGTGGATTCGGATGTGCCTTGTCAGCTCATCAGAGCGAGAAAAGCGCCGGTCACAGCCTTCCGCAGGGCACGGGTAGGGCCTCTCATGCACCGGCGTCTTGCTAGGCCTGTTGGGGTACTTGCGAGGCCTCAGGATGGGACGCAGTGGCAGGTGGTGTGGGTTGTAGGCCGCAGCAGCAGCTGCTGCTGAGCTGCTGCCAGGCAGTCGGGGTCCCTCGCTGCTTCCACTGGCCCCTGGCCCTGTGGCCCCAGCACTAGGGCCCCCCAGGGTAAAGTTGCGGATGGTGGAAAGTGGGGTGAGTGGAGGGGGGACTCGCAGGGAGTCCAGGGGGCAGGGAAAGGGCTTGCGGTCAGGGCCCGCTGTACCGTGTAGGTCTCTCTGGCACTGTGACGGGAAAAATCCAGGATAGTCTGGTATCATGGGGAAGAGACCTGGGTCCGGGGCTGGCTTGGGGGATGGGTAGGAAGGAGGTGGTGGGTAGGCCAGAGAGGAGCTGGAGGTGGTGGCTGACAGGAAGGCCGAGGGGTCCTGGTAGAGGTCTCCTGCACAGCCAGAGTAGGGAGGAGGTGGCTGCGGTGGAGAGTAGAGGTGGTCCAGGTCAGGCTGGCTCTGGGACATGGTGCACACACCCAGGGGTCCTGTGGCCAGTGGGTTGGGAGAGGCAGAGGTGACGCTGGATGAGGCTGTGGTCGAAGCTGGGGAAGTGACCCCTTGCAGGATGCCTGCACTCACAATATTGATGATGCCTTCCGGGTAGCAGCTGGCACCAGCGTACTGGGGGTCAATGGAGAACTTGCCCATGTAAGTGAAGGTCTGGTTTCGAGGTGCAGAGACAGGAGCAAAGCCGCCGGGATATGGGAGATCCAAGGACCTCTTCTCTCCAGTCATGTCAATGTTGATCATGCCATCTGCGAGGGGAAAAGAAAGAATGGAGGTGGAGCCATGAGAAGGCAGTCAAGAAACAAACCCTTCTCACCCGCCTCACAAGGGCCCATTCCCAAGGCCCAGCATCCTACCCTGTTAGAGCCTAGGGCCAAGTCCAACTGATGGAGAAGTCACTGTCCAGAGACTACAAAGAGGCTGGCTAGCCCAAGATTCTACTGTGGCAGCCAGTACAGTCTGGGACTCAAACTACCTCCAGGAAAGCAGGATGAGCTACTCCTAACCACACACAGCCATCTGTGACTCTAGCCCCAATAAAAACAGCCAATAATAGCAATAACAATATTAACAACTCTCCATCTGTCCGAAACTTCTCTCCCTCTCCTTTGCCTGGGGGGCCCCGCGGTTGGGGTGCCAGGAATGGCACTGATTCCAGCCAGTGCCGCAAAGGTGCCAGCCCTAGAGGGGAGCCCGAGGAAGGGGTGCGTGATTTCCCGGTGCTCCCCATCTCCGGTGCCCTCCGTCCCTCCCTCCCCTTTTTTCATGGTGCTTCTGCGGACGGCTGCTGGAGGGAATCGCGCTGCGCTGCAGTGGCAGGAGTTTACAGGTTTCTTTTCCTTCCCAACCTTCTCAGCCTTGCCACACACCCGCGCGTCCCAGTGCCAGCCCGAGGTCAGTGGCAGCGCTTCGAGGAAGTCGCTGGGGCCGCGGGAGATCACTTTCCACGGCATGGCCAAGAAAACCAGCCGTGCCGGTGCCTCGGCGGGTCTCCTTCTTCAACCGAGGGGCTGCTTCCCGCCGGGGACCGCCCTCCGCCTCCCGCCTCTATAACCCCCTCAGCTTCCAGGGCTGCACGCAGGTGGGGGCGCTCCGCAGGCTGCACTGCTTGCGCGTTCAGAGACTTTCTGCGGGTCTGCTCCGCCCGGGTGGGGCAGCGGGCGCTTTCCTCTGTCCAGACGCGCAGCTTTCCTCCCGAGCCCAGGACTTGCCCATTACTTCGTCCCTACCCCAGGAGAGGGGAGGCCCGGGCCCGCCGGCCCAAGGGCCCGCACAAGCCCCAGAGCCTGGTGCTGTCTCTCTCCTACTCATCCCTGCGCCCGCTGGGGGCTGGGCACGCGCGGCGCACGCACGCCGGCTCACGGGCAACCCGTTGCATCTGCCCGCGCGCCGAGCTCCAGTGCCCGAGTCCCTGCGCCCGTGGATCCTCCTGCACCCCATTCCAGTCTTGAATGCCAGTGCGGTCAACACCGTCCACCTGGCGCCCCAGCCCTGTCCTCCGCGTCCTGCACACGCAACGCACCGCACCCCACCCACAACCAGCGAGGGCAGCACGCAGCTTACCTCCGGCCACTCCGTTCATCTGGTCAAAGGGGCCTCCCAGTTCGGCATTGGGGAAGATGGTCACCGACGTGGCGGCAAGGTCCTCCACCGGGTAGATGTTGTCAGACAGCTGGTGCACAAAACCACTGAGAGTTACCGGGATTTTGTCTACAGCCTTGGCGGTCATCATTTGTTCCTCGCACAACCTGGAGACCCAACTCCCTCGCTACCTGGAGTGTCAGAGAAGCCGTTTTGGAGAGGGAGTGGACTGAGCCTATGCTGGTATCTCCTTTTGCCCTCCACGCTTAAAAACCACCACCAAAAAATAAAAATAAAATTAAAAAATCCAACAAATAAAACTAGCAAACAAGTTGCTGTATTTTTAAGAAAGAAGGAAAAAAACGGCTATATGCCACTGACTCTCTCCTGTGTTCCGGCTGGGAAGCCAGGAGTGGCTAGTGTAGTGTTGTTATAACAGTCAGTGTGTCCCCTCGCCGAGCTATTAATCAATTGCTGCTCTCTCGGTTAGACGGAAAGTGTTGCTCTAAGTATTTATGGACAGGTCTTCAATGCCCGTGACGTCGCTGCCCATATATGGACTGAGGAACAGGGCTGGGCCAGGCGGCTCTTGCCGTCACATGGCCGATTTGCATACGGGCTCGGCTGCGCGGGCTCCTCCGGGCTCGCGCCCCGCCTCGCGCTCCGCCTCGCAGCCCGCACGGACCCGCCGGCGTCCGGGGCGCGCGGCCCGAGCCCCATCTCGGGTCCAGGGCGCAGGGCGGGCGGGGACGGGGAGCGCTGCAGGGCCGGCTCAGGCCACTACCGGAGAGTGAGCGGGTCGGGGCTGCGGCTCAGCCTCCCGGGTAGGGCAGGAATTCCGGTTCTCCAGGACTTTCCAAAAAAGGCGAAGATCCGGTGCCGGCGGCTCCGCCTCCCCAGCCCTTGTTTGGGAGCCATTCCGGAAAATTAAACTTCGGAAAGAAACCGAGCGGAGCCGAGACACTACAGTCAAACCCCTACTCACTTTCTTGGCAGCTCAAAACCGCAAGCAAAACGAGGCAGCGAAGAAAAAAAAGAAAAGAAAAAGCTGCCAGCATTCACGGAAGCTGACTGCTTTTTTCTGAATTACTTGGTGGAAAGAAGTGGCTGATGATAAGAGTGAATGCGGTATTGCTTTTTTGGAAAGTCTGTTCTATTTATACAGGAGCGAAAACGGAACAGGTTTGGGGTTGTTTATTTGTTTAAGTATTCTGGGCAACTTGGGGACAGAGGGTAGGCCCTCGGAGGAGCGAAGTAAGTGCGGGAGCTTCGAGAGCGATCCTCAGCCAGAGACGCCCCCTTCCTCTGCTCGCCCTCTCCCCGCCCCCCTTCAGCTGCTGCGCGAAGCGGGCGCCCTTCCCGGCGTGTCTGGGCGGTCGGCTTTGTGGGGGCGTCCAGATGGAGGCTTGGACACTCACCCTGCCCCGCCACACACACACACACACACACTCACGCTCCACTTCCGCTACATACACTCCCACCCCCACCCCCTGCCTTCTTCACACACCCACTTGCACACCTTGCACTACACACCTCCCTGTTGACAGCGAGCCCGTGCGCCCGCCTCACCCACAGTGCCCCGCCGGCAGAGCGGGAACCCGGCCTCGCTGGACAGAATGCGCTGGGAAGACACCCATCCTCACCTTAACTGCCGGTACGAACCGACAGCCACAGCAGCCCCCGACACCAGAGCCCACATTCCGGGGCTGCGCCCGGTCTGCACCCCGAGCCCTAGTCCAGAGCACACACGTTAGAAGGAATATTCTCCCTTTCCCTCACCAAGAGCCACCTTGGTGAGCTCAGAGGTCCGGAGTGGCAGCAAACAGCGTCGCAAATGCCTGTTTAGAGCCACCATCACCCCACATACATTTCCGTTTGCGAGTAAAAACTGATCTCGATGTAAACCTTTCTGTTTAGGTCCCAAAACAATTTTTAAAACTTTTCAGAGGTCCAGCTAGCGGCGGGTTTCTGGCTTGCTGCACACACCTCTCCTAGGTGCCAGCGTACCCTGGCCCGTACCCGGAGCGCTCCAGGCCTGGCCGGGACCCCGCCGGAGGCTTTTCCCAAGTGCTCGAGCCTGGCGCGCCACTGCCTGCCTGGCCCTTTCCTGCCCCGATTCAGCCAAGGCCTGGGATGGAGGGCCGGGCCGGCCCTTTCCCGCCCCGGGTCGGGGACTGCACCAGCCTCGTGGGGGCCCTGGCGGGCGAGAGCCACGGCGCCACGCCGTGGAGGGAGCGCGGCGCTGCAGGCGGCTTTTCTGCGGCTCACCTGCCGCAGCCGCGGCCGCAGACAGCCCGGTCCCGCCCGGCCCCGCCCGGCCCCGCGCGCGGAGGTCAGGGCCACGGGGCGGCCGGCAGCGGCCTCTGCTCCTCCACCCGAGCGCTGATTCTCCCCCTGCCCGCCCTGAAATTCGTTCTCCGGCGCCTGGCCATATTTCTGACTTCAGCCGCCCATGGAAATTTTGTGAAAGTTTCTCGCTCGCGCTGCGCGCTCTTTTACAATTGTCAATAGAAAGGGAAACAGAAGGAAATCGCCACTAGGTTAGCACCCTTGTAAGTACCCAGCCCGCGGCAAAAACATGCAAAGTCCCGTTTCTGAAAGAAAAAGAAAAGAGATGGAAAGAAAACCGCGTTCTTACCACGTGCGTCAGTCCGCGCCGCCTGCGCTCCGGCGGGTCCCTCGGCCCCAGTGCTGACCACCGGCAAGACGACGCCTCGGAGGGAAGCCCGACTCGCATCTCCAGCAGAGTCTGAAAAAAGAGTGGGGGGCGACCGAGTTATGCAAATGTAGGTCGTGGCAGTGGGGCTCGGGTTACGGCCCCTGCCAGCCTCCTAGGTAAGGCACCCACCGGCAAGCGCGGGCGCCGCGACTGCTAGCACTTCTCTCTTCTTCATGCACGTGGGCGGGCAGGCAGGCGAGTCGCCGGGGCCGCCCCGCTGCGGGCGCTGCTACCAACCCAGCCGGTGGCCACCGCGCGCCGCCCCGAGAGGGAGTTCCTGGACACCCGGCTTGCAGGGACAGACAGGGCGCACAGGAGAGGGCGCAGGCTGGGGGCGATCTGGGCCAGGGAAAGCCGCGCCGTCTTCTGTTGGACCCTACAGGCAGGAGGAAGCTGAATGGGGGTCAGATTCAGGAGAAACCTCCACCGGGGACAGGCGGGCTTGCCTAATTTGTCTGAAAAGCAAGTTAGAGTAAAAGGGAGTAACTGGCCCTCTGGAATTATTTGGAGCTTTCCAACAACTCACACCTCCCTTATGAGCTGCGCCTCCTTAAGCCCGCCTTATACCGGGTGGGGTTGGGGGCAGGGGCAACCAACAGCCTCAGAGAGGCTGTGCAGGATCCCAGGAGAGTGCCTGCGCCCCGTCCTGGAAGGCCTTCCCCAATCTCCTCTGGAAATAGGTCAGTAGATACTTCCTGTTAGCTGCTTCGTCTCTTTCTTCTCCTGTTCTAACCAGTGTAATGAAACAAAGTCTAGGCACACTCAATTCAAGCCAGCCACTCTTCGGTCAGAAAGCTACAGTGACTTGCCTAAAGCCATGTAGCTGATTAGTGGTGGTGTCCAAACTTGCAGCCAGTTCTTCTGAATTCAAGTACAGTGTTCTGATCGCTACATCTTTCGCTCAGGAAAACCCAGTTCAGGAAATGGAACAGTTCATCGAGGATTAGGAGCCTGGCTCAGGCTACTGGGAAAGAAACAGATCACCTTCACCAACTTCATCTTTTCTTTGGCATTTCTGAGGAAAAGAAAGCTGAAGTCAGGGCTTTCAAAGAGCAAGGGGCAAGGGACTGACATAGACACACACACACACATACCACCACCATCACCACCACTATCACCACCACACCACCAACACCAACAGCACCACCATCACACCACCACCACCACACCACCACCATTGCACCACTACCACCACACCACCACACCACCACCATTGCACCACTACCACCACCACACCACCACCACTACCACCACTACCACCACACCACCACACCACCACACCACCACACCACCACCACCACCAACAGCACCACCACCACAGCACCACCCTCACCACCACTACCAGCAAACCACAACCGCCACACCACTATCACCACCACACCACCACCAGCACCATTACCACCACCACCCCCATCACCACCGGCACCATCACCACCACCACAACCACCACTATCACCACCAACACACCACAACCACCACCACCACAACCACCACCACCACACCACAACCACCACACCACCACACCACCACAACCAACACCACCACACCACCACACCACCACACCACACCACAACCACCACCACCACACCACCACCACCACCACTATCACCACCACACC
>PVKE010002531.1:0-32409 GCA_004027555.1 Craseonycteris thonglongyai | reverse complement strand
TTTCAGATAAAAACTCCAATGGTGTTTACAAAGTAAAATGCTGTGCTGGGGAGGAGGTTGGGGGAAGAAGGGGGAATGTGGCAGTTCAATACAGAGATGTACCGTGGTCCCTACTTTCAGGCACTTGAACTTACTCCGATCAAAAACTGAACAAATAAATGCCTTTCTTTAAAATAGAGTAGTCAAAATGTCCAAATAGATGGGAGTACTCCAGGATGTATCAGGATTATTAAAAGAGTAGCAAATTTATGCCAGATTCTGATTTGCTTTGTCCTGATTCCAGACACAGGAAGTAAGAGAATAATAGCAGAGGAGCAGCAGCAGAGTAGGTGTGTCCCCTGCAGGTGGGGGATTCTGTGGGAGCAAATGAAGTGGAAACAGCCTGAGGGTCCTCCCTGGCCCTCAGAATCTCCTCTCTGAGTGGATTTCAGCTTTATTCCCTGACCAGGTGACTACAAATTACAATCAGCCATGTACAAATCGGCATGTACAAATAATTTGTTGACATTTGCATTTTGATTTATGAAAAAACATTTTGAACATCATTATAGACTATTGCTATTGTAATGTCGTTTCCACTCACTTCCATTCTAATACTGCTACTGGAGTGGGAAACAAAGGAGTGTCAGAATTGTCCTTAACTGTGGACACACACATAAGGGTGTGGATCTCATACTCGAAAGGCATCTCAGTAAGAATCAGGCTAACTGCCAATTGTGCCATCCAGCTAAGCCTTTCTTAAAGGTGCCCATGTGTGCTGAGAAAACTGATCAATGGCTCCCTACATTTAGCATCTCACTACAAACCTGATCATCCCAGAGACTAAACCAAGCCCAGATTATGCCAATCAAAGTTGTTGTGAAGCCTGAGAAGCATTGCTTCACACCAGTCCAATGTGCAACCAAAGTCATGTTTCATCTGGCACAGATAATCTGGGCAGGAGGAAATAAAACCCCAGTGATTTTGTTTTGTAGCCACAGCCGCAGTAGCAGCAATAACAGCAGCACTGGCCTAAGCAAAGGATGCGGTTTCCCTTTAAAGTGAACTATCATTAAGTCACTAGATATTTCTTGAGCACTTACTATGTGTCAAGCACTATGCCAAACCCTGGGCATACAGTGGTGCCTAAAACAAGGGCTGGTTCCTGTCCCCATGAAACTTGTAGTCAAGCCCACAAATATACGGTTGCAAACAATAGCAATGTTGGATCCCAGTGAAGGAAAAGAACAAAGGACCCAACAGAATCTAGTGAGTTGAGGAAGGCCTCTGTAATGGACACAGATCTGAAGGATGTACAAGGATTGGGGAGAGCTCAGGAGATAAGGCATTTCAAGGAGAAACAGCAGGTATGGACAGGCCCCAAAGTGGGAGGAAGCTAAGTGCATTCACAGGATAAAGAAAGTGCCGTGTGGGTGGAAACTTCCAGCCTGCCTTTTATGCCTAGCACACTGGGGCCCAGGGTAGCCAATTCGCGCAGCCTCCTTGGAAGCCCCCTCTATGACTCCACCCTCTCAAGAGATTTTAACCTCTATGACTCTCCTTTTTCTCTTCCACTATCTTTCCTGGCTAATAGCAATGGCATTGTAATTTTTATGTTTGAGATTTCTTTTTACCATTCAGCTTCTGCTTATGAATGGAAACACACTGACAAGATTTCAGCAAGAAGGGAACATATACAAAAATGCCTATTGATGTCAGCGTTGTGTTTCAGTGACAATCTTAATGAAATAACATTCCTTAGTTGTCTGTTTCTCAATAAGGAAATGACAGTGTAAATTTTGTCCAGTTTAAAATGAATAGGGCAGAGCAATGCAGCCTTCTAGCAGAAACTTATCATGATAAACCTACAGATCACTTTATCATTGCTGACCAAAAATAAAAAGTAATTCAATGAGTCATTTCCCACTATTGTTTAAGACAAGGCACATACCAACTTGGCATCCGTGTTAATAAGTGATCATCTGTCAATTTGGTCATAAAGGCTTGGAGCAAAATATCCATTCCAAATTATACATTTTATGCCTTTAACTTTCAAATCTTTTCATTTATAACTTCATTTATGAAAAATGAGTTCACTATAACTAGGGAATTCTTGGACTTTTTAATGCACATATCACTAGGCTGCTTATATTACCAGGTTTCAGGAAGTCATTTTTCCTTTTCCATATAATGTCAAACTTCCTATAGAAGCCTGGTTTTTATACTTAGGAAAAGATGGGGAAAGTCAGTGTATTCAGTTGTCAGGGCAGCATTTAATCCAAAAAGAAAAATACATATTTCATATTGCAACTGAATAATATTGATAAGAATAATCACCATTTTTGTGATTAAGATTAGAGCTCTTAGATAGAAAAAGTTAAGAACAGCATGACTTCACTCATAGCTGGACTATAAAGCTGTAAGTCACAAAGAAATAAAACCTCATGGACACAGTCAATAGTTTAGTGGTTACCTGAAGAGAAGTGGGAAGCGGGTGTGAGAGGACGCAGGAAGAGCTAAGTATACGCTGATGGACAGAAAGCTGACTCTGGGTAGTGAACACATAACGTGACACATAGACAAAGTACTATAGAGTTGTACACCTTGAACATGTATAGTTTTTACTAACCAATGTCACCCTAATAAATTTAACAAAAACAAACAAACAAACAAAAAAGATTGTGAGCTCTGGAGACCCATGTAGCCTGGGTTTCGAATGCTAACTCTGACACTACCTGTGTGTTCTTAAGCAAGTTATAAAACTTCTCTGTGCATCTCTAAAGTGGACAAAATGACTCTACATATCTTATGGGCTGTACTGAAGATTAAATATGGTGATATATGTAAAAGCATACAGCATACTGTTTGGTCAAAGTATTCACTAATTGTTAGATATTAAATTGTCACTATTATTGAATACCCACTTTGAAGACTAACACTATCCTATGTTTTTCTGGGCTCATTGCTCTGTGCCTGAAAACCACCTTGAAAACTAGGGTATTTGTTCCCATTTTATAGGTGAAGGAACTTGGGCTCAGAGAAGATACAGAACTTACCCAAATTCACACAGTTGGGAAGTTGCAGGGCCAGAATATGAATTTTATTCTCTCAACTGCCAAAGCCCACATCTTTCAAGTATCTCATGAGATGCAGAGCAACCAATAGCAGATAAAAGCAAAAGAGTAACTGTACTTCCAATAGTGATACATGAAGTATTTGTGATATTTATTCCCGAATTCTGAGTTTTGGCTTCCAAGAATAATAATTACAGTACTACTGAGGAGGTTCAGGTTTAGATTGTAAGAAGAAAAGGTAATACAGAAAGCAGGGGTTATTTGCAGGTAATTTATAACAAGTTATACCCTTGTGAAAAATGTCATTTAAACTTTAAAAGCTAGTTTCCACAATAATAACAATATAATAATAATAATAATAATAATCTAATTGGCAGTGCTTCCTCCACCCCCCAGAAAGATCAAAATGCGTAACGATAATATTGTTGTTTTCCTAAAAAGGTTTGAAAATGTGGAATAGAAATGGAAAGTTTAGGAAAACTAGGCTAGTGAGTGACCTACAAAATCTGGAGACAGTTCTGTGTAAGAGACAGTCTCAGCCTTAGTGTAACCCATTTCAGGGACTTGCCTTGTGCTATTGTCTCATGTAGGCTCTATGCAATTGCTTTTTCAACTCCATTATACACACATTCCCTCAAGGCAGGGACCTCGAGGTGTGCTCCCTGTCTGTATTCCAGCCAGCAGAGTTCTGGAGAGGAACCCAACAAATATCTTTTCAGCGGTGAGAGGGAACAAGGCCTGGCCCATCAGAGATTTTAATGCTACCTTGTCAGAGAACTTGTAATTCACTAATTCTACCCAGCACACAGCGTGTTACATCTAATGATTTCTCCAGGAGATATTGGATTTCAGAGAAGGTCAAGGAGCCCAGAAAACATCCCCTGAAGGATTTGTCCTAAGATATCCCCTTCTTTGAGGTTTTCATCGTGAAATTCTGAACTGTACCCTCTGCTCTCAGTATAACAAATGCCCCTGAGGCAGCCAGCACTGAGGACCGCTGCAGGGATTGCTAGCCAGAAACCCTGTGCAGGCCACCCCGCCCTCCTTTCTGACTCTTTGTTCCCAGTACCACTGGTCACAGATGCAAGACATTGTGAGCAGCTGAGGAATGAGAAGGACTCGGGGCAAGGAGCTTCCAGACCTCCTTTCCAGCTCTGCCTCCGTTCCTGACTGAGGGTATTATCTTGGGTTGGCAGTTGATGCTGGGAGGAACCAGCTGTGCTTTTTACACCCAAATCGCTTGAGTCTTTGCTGGCAGCCTTTGGAGATAGGCTCTTCTTTCCCCTTGTGGAATGATACTTCTAAACTCTGTGCCACAAAGGTGTAGAGACATCATGCCCCCTCGTGCCTGCCCAGAAATCTAGATGGCAGCCAAAAAAGCCACAAGGCTTAGAAAGAGATCTTAAGTCTTCACCATTTTGAGTGAGAAAGATGGTCAGGCCAGAAAGAAAAGATTGGATAGAGGGAAAATGCCAGAACCTGGTGCTGGGCACAGGCCTGTGCATTGGAAAAAGCACTAGATTAGAAATCAGGCTCAATGGTGTCTCTCCATAATAATAATTTTAAATAATAACCATGGCTAATATTATTGATCATTTAAGGATACTAAGCATTCTGCTGACTATGATTCCTTATCTCTTGGTCTACCAGCCACCCAATGAAGCAGCTATCATTGCTCTTTACACTTTACAGATGAGGAAACTGAGTCACCAAAGCCCAAGTCACAGAGCTAATTAAGTAGAAGTGCCAAGATATGAGCCTAAGCAGTCTGACTTCATTGCTTGTGCTCCCAGGACCTACCCTAGCCTGTGTAACTAGACAAGCCACCTAACCTCTCCAAGCTTCAGTTTCTTCATCTTCATAATGGGGCTGGAGATGCCTGCCTCAACTGCCCTTGGCCAGGGTACTGTGATGAATCAAAGGAAAGGATTAAGTACACGATCTGAAGAAGCAAGACATGCACTACACATCTAATTGTCTTCCAGAGCACTTGTTTGGGTTGCTGGACCTTCAGCAGCAGCAGTGAAAGTAGTTTGGGATAGGATAGGAGGTGACGTTTAAGAGTCCAGGACAGGGACAAAGCCTTAACAGTTGAACTTCTAACCTCTTTGCTTGCTTACCAATAGTAAGGCCCTTCAAATTGGTCTCTTCCCCCTGCCTCTCCTCCACACACTGGAGGGGGGTCCAGATCTGGAGATGGAAAGTGTCCTCTAAAGGCTTGGGGCCTTTGGAACGAGTCCTTGGCAAGTCTATTTTTCCTGATGCTAATAACAGGCCTAGACACATGGTCACACTCCGCCTTGGATCCTAATAATTAACTAGAATGTGTGTTTCTGCTCAAGGGCTGTTGTGCCCGAGAGAATATTGTGGTTACAATACAATCTCCACTGGGTAACAGAAAGATTTCAATCAATGGGCTTGCAAGCACACAATCAGAGCCTCCCCAGAGACCTGTCAACTTCCAGCCTTTCAGAATTAAAAAGTTTGCCTTTTAAAAATATTATTACTTAGGCAGCAGCCTATGGAAACTTTGAAAAGAGGAAAACTAGAACAATTTAGACCCTTTCTTCTCTCTGATTGGATTTTATGAAACAAGAGATACCACATGACCAAAATGACCATTTTAGTCCCTTCATCTGTCAGAAACCTTAGGGATGGAAGGTGACTTCACAGGACATTTTTTCCTTTGCCTTTCCTGTATTTCAGGCTTTTCATCACAAAGCTCTCTCCAACTTGTGTGGGATGTTACCCCCCCCAAAACTGAAAAATGACAGCTAGAAGCCCAATATGTATATATTAGATAAAAGCTGGGTGGTTCCAGTTAAACTGAGTGCACTTGACTCCCTCTACTCCATGCAAATGCCCTGGGGTCTGGAAGCCACTGATCTAACTTACAGAGCAAGCTCACAACGGGCTGGGGCTCCTTAGGTAAGTGAACCAGAGAGCAAGTGAATACATAGGTATGGGGCTGTCTCACTTCTAAATTCCGGGACAAGCTCATGATATTCTGTTAATTCATTTAGTGAATATTTATTAAGTACTTACTCTATACCAAGTACTGTGTCAGTGCTTAGGATGCATCAATGAACAAAAATCCTGTCTTCCTGTAGCTTACAGACTGAAAATTTTTGTGAATTTAATTCTAAGAATCAAAAGAAAAGAGAGAGGGGGAGAGAGCTCAGTTTGTAGTATCTCCCTGTGTCCTCAGCCAGAATCACTTTTAAACCAACCAAATCTCTCTTAAGGTCATTAGGGAGACAATACCAAACTTACTTTGGTAACATATTCTGGTGTTGAATACCCTTGCAAGACATTCTTGAGAGATAGCAAACATTCCCTTTTATTATGTATTTCATTTCTTTTGTTTTTTCCTCAGGAGACATGAAAGAAGTTAGTCATATTGTTCTGAGAAAGAACCAATCACACGCTGGAATATAGCCCTCAACATTTTCTGTTTCATGTAGAAAAATCTCAGTTCCTTGTGGAGCCGGTCCTTAGAATCCTTGCCTATTGATTCTTTCACCGTACATGTCAGCTCTCTGATGAACTTCCTAATGCTTCACACTTCCCAGTGCTGGCAAAGCCTTATAAGATGTGTTACTAGCACTCTACCTTTTCCAAGTCCCTTTTACACACATTACTTCCCTTGGGACTTGAAATATAACCTCGTGATGTTGGCAAAGCCATATTCACCTTTCCCACCGCCCACAGAAGCCAAGTGAGACCCAGAGAGGCCAAGTGACTTACCTAAGGTCACATAGCTAGTAAGGAGGCAAAGCTGGCATTCCTTGCCTAATCTCCCCAGTGCTGGTGTTGAGAGCGCTGTCTATCTAATGTGAGCCTCAACTATTGGTTGGGATGGCCCAGGCATGTGAATGCTTGTGAAATCCACAAGACACTTTGATGGCTGGTGGCCAGTTAACATTTAGGTCATGTATTTTCTTCCCCAGGTGTGTGCTGACCCTGTTCTTTACCCCATGTTTTTACCTCAGTAGGTAAAGACTGATAACCTAAAGTTCAACAACAACAACCAACTCGCCAGATCCTAGCCTTCTAGGTCATCAACATACATTTTGGGCCACCAGCCCCAGGCCCATCCCCTGCAGTGCTCATTTGTCCCATTTCTGTGAAGTTGGCACTGACTCACTGATTACCACTTTCCACGTTATCAGTCTCTGGTGCAATCAGAAGAGATTGTCATCTGTGTGGGGTGGCTTAAGTGTGGTTGGGTCTATCCTCCTGGGGTGACCAGCTTGACCAAGGGGAGGAGATAGATTCATCAGCTTCATCAACAGAAGGCCTTGATGGTTTTGTTTTTTCCAAACTTGTCAAACCTACACCATAGTCTGCTAAAAGACGCTCACAATAGAGTTTTTAGGTGAAATCTCTCGTGACCAATTTTAACTGGTTTGTCTCATGGGTAACACTGCCTTGGCTTTCATTCTTGCCCAGCAGGTTGCAAGAGGGTTTATTAATACAATGGAAGGAGCTGAATTTCAAACCCAGGATCTGTCCAGTAACCATGCTGGTCCATCTTCGGATCTCACGCATCAGAATCTTAGTCCCAATGGTATCTATTAAAATAATAACAACAAAGAAAAGGCCTTTTTGAAAGCTAGGTTTGATGATGAGCAGACTGCCTCTTATAGTTTTGTTTTTTTAATCCATACTCCTCACCATAACCTATAAGTCTTCACATGGCCAGGTCTCGTCCTACCCCTCCAACCACAACCCTCCCCCCCGCCCCCCCATGCTGGCCACATGCTCAGCCACCTCATCAACAGCCCAAGCTCCTTCCCATCGCAGTCTGTGTGCTCACTACGCCCTTTGTCTAGAATGGTTCCTGCCCTGACCTTGTGATCGTTCCTTGTCTATTCCCACTATAGACCAAATGTTTGTGCCCCTCAAAATTTATGTCTTGAAACCTAATGCCCAGTGTGATGGCATTAGGAGGTGGGCTTTGGGGAGGTGATTAGTGTAAGGCTCGCTGAAGAAGGACCATACAAGTTCTGGTTTAGCTAAAGCGTTTATCAGAAATGACTGAGAAATGGCCAGGCTGACACTGAAAGAGGGAAATATGGCTTCGGCCCGTTCTGGGGGTTGGGAGAGCTTTTTATATGCGGGTATCAGAAGAACCAGAAAGGGGAGTGGAGGAGGGCTATCAGGAAGTACTAGCATCTAGGTTAGACGTGTTTAGTGGATAATCTGGTGCCAAATCCCAACGGCCTCAGGGTGGGGCGGAAAGTCCTTGCAGGTTTTTCTCTGGGGCTGCTGCTTTGTCCTCACATTAGTTTTTTCCTCCTCCCACCATCTCACCCTTCAGCCCTAACAATTAGGTCATGAGACTGGAACCCTAATGAACCGGGTTAGTGCCCTTATGAAAGAGACCTCAGAGAGCTAACTTGTCCTTTCTGCCATGTGAGAATACTGTGAAAAAAATAGCCATCTCTAAACCGGAAAGCAGGCTTTCGCCAGATACTGAATATGACGGTGCCTTGACCACGGGCTTCCCAGCCTCTAGAACTGTGAGAACTAAACTTGTGTTGTTTATTAACTACCCTGTTTATGGTATCCTGTTATAGCAGCCCAAAGGGACATCTTACTCAGCTTTTTCTGATTCTCCCCATTCTTCCCGGATCACACTGTCCATTACTATACTTAATTTTCTTATATAAGCTGTATGCTTAGGGAGTGGTGGCTTCATGAGGGTACGGACTATACCTGTCTTGACCATCACTGTGTGCCCAGCACCAAGAACAGTGCTGACGTAGAGGAATGTGCAGTCAGCATTTGTTGAATGAACGGAAAGAATGAGCCATGATCAGCCAGGTTTGGGGCCCACTGTCTTTGATCCCTTTCCCTCCCAGGGTCTTAGTTGCCCTGTTTATAAAATAGGGTATTAGCCTATATGACATCCAAGGTCCCATAAAGCTTTGACAGTCTGTTATTAACTAGCCCTGAAGACCCACAAAGAGCCCAAGGATGGCAGCCTCAACTCCACCCCAAAATGGACTGTGACTTTCTAAGTAACACAGAATCTCAAGTCATGATAAAGCAAAAGAGATAGGGCCCACTGAAGGGACCTTCCTCTTTCTACAAAGAAAAAAAAACAGCCTCTGTTTTTTCCTAAGTAAAGGTCAGATAACTCTGATAAGAATTGTTCTCCAGGGAAAGCTGGGATGGCTCAGTGGGTTAAGCGCTGGCTTTGAAGCCCTGGGGACCGAGGATCGAATCCCAGCCCTGGCCCATGCGGACCCACATGCTGAACTGGAGTGAGCTTCCCATGCAGGAGGCCCCCAGCCCGGTGCCAGCCCTGCACAGCCCCTGCCCACCTCTGTGGAACGAAACCATGTTGAAAAATGATGACGTAAAACTATGGAGACTGCTCTGGGCCCTCATCCTTCTCTCTGTCTCTCTCTGTCTCTGTTTCTCTCTGTCAAAAATCAATAAAATAAATCTTTAAAAAAAAAAAATTGTTCTCCATGAAATCTTTTTCATTGAATCCTGTTGACTTGCAAATGAACGGGGCAAATCAATTTTCAGATAAAAACATAAGTTATGCTTAGAAGGTAGCCTTAACTAAGTTTGCAAGTACAGGAATTTTTCTTTACTTTGATAAATTAAGCTGATTTATCCATTTTCAATCTCTAGGTAAGACCCCAGGATTTCATTAATTCTTTCAAATGGGTATTCTGCTTAAAATGATATGGTATATAATGAAAATGAGACACTTAATAACACTAAAAGAAATTCTTTTCTTCTTGATTAGAGTACAGAAACTTAAAGTAACTTGTATTCTTTGGTCTAAGGCAGTGAAGGCTACATGTTGTTTTTGAAAGAATACTGCCAAATTTTAATAAGAAAATACTATTATTATCAACATTTGACTTTGAATACACTAATGGCACTCCTGTAGGCTCACTTTAATTTCAAAGATGTGTTTTAATTTGGGCTATAGAAATGTATCTACAGTTTATATAATTTTTAGAAAATCAAGAACAAGTGGATCAAGAATAGTTTGGCTTAATTGGGGCCTGGTTATTTAAACACACACACACACACACACACACACACACATGAATCAATAAATGGAATAAAGAGAAAATGTATGTGCAAAGAAAAAAGTAAAACGTTTTTATGATCATGTTTTAAAAGAATATAAACTATTAGTTACAAATTATAACTGACTGTTACACAAATATCATCTGTTAGAATTGGGAAGGGGCAATGCTAATAAAATAATTCACTCAGTATGTTTGAGATCTTGTGGGTACTAAGCCCCAGGCCAGAGGCTTCAGGGAATAGAAGAGAAATTAGAGTTTTTGGCTCTTGGAACTGGTGGTCCAGGAAGGAGGTAAGGCAAGTGCACAAATAAATCGGATGTGTGGAGGACACAGTACGTATTATCAGAAATGTTCAAAAATGTTGCTATAGAATCCCAAGAAGAAAAAAAAACAAAACAGTCACAGGTGTGGTTGGTACTGGGGATCAAAGAAGGCAAAGCTCATGAAGGTCACTCATTTTTCAGATTTAGGTGGAGTTATGTTCTTCATAGTTCAGTAGACCTCTCTACCTTATACCCAGTACAATGGCATGGATGTGGGAGATGACCAATAAACACAGATTGATGGATTGATACTCAATAAGAGGCAAAGGAAAAGTATTCCAAACATACGCGATCCCAGCCAATTAGTGAAATTATTGGATCCTGGGGACATACTTGATGACTGATAAAAAGTTTGACTACTATAGTTGCAGACCTATAAAAAAATAAATTTCTGTAGAAATTGATCATTCTGAGTTTTCTGAGCAAACTAAAAAAATTTCTAGATTGAACCCAATCAAGAAAGGAGAAATATGCATTTGTGCAGCCTACTTAAAAAATGAAGGAGGTTGCATTTAGCAGCAGCTAAACTTTTTTTCCACCAGAATGCTCTGAGAATTCCTTCACGGTTACCTCACCACAAAGTGATTACGTGGCTCTGTGAGGGGAGAAAGTGAGCCCTGAATTTTGCCAGCGTGGTGTTATATAAAAGATAGAAATAAGAGTCAGCTTCCAGAACAGGACTGACAGCCTTGAGGACCCCCACCTCACCCCCAGAATATGGCAAGCCGCTGAGGACACTCACCCTAAGCCCTGGTCCCCGAACCCTCCATCCACAGTAACTCTCTCCATCAACTGGTCTGCACTGTGCAGACAGTTCCCCAGGATCCACAGCTCTCACTATAAATGAACCAAGGAACAAGCAACCCTTGCATTTTAGTTTGTCACCATTGCTTGCATACCCACAGGTCACCAGTGTAGAATGGGAACAGAACTCACTTGAATGGAAGCCACTAAATTTGGAGGGGGGTGGGGAGGGCTGTTCCCTGGCAGGTAGCCCTTTGCATTAGGCTGAGGGACCAGAAATCAGGAACTCAGAAGATACAGGGACTTTGTCCTTATCTTACCACTGCGTTTTATGTAGATTCTCCCCCAGTGAGAGCCAGGGGAAGTTTAGCAAAGAAGAATCTCATGATAAGGCAGTTGACAGAAAGAAACCTGTCTCTGGCCCTGGCTCTCAGTTTCCATTTGGAGTAAATTTTCAAAATAGAAAATTGACTATTTAAACTTCAATGAATTAAAAAAAAAAAAAAAATGCAGGTGAAGCCGGGATGGCTCAGTGGGTTAAGCACTCACTTTGCAGCACCGGGGACCGAGGATCGAATCCCGGCCCCGGCCTGTGTGGAACCATATGCTGAACTGGGAGCTCCCCCAGTTCAGTTCTCTCTCTGTCTCTGTATATATCTCTCTCTCTTTCCTCTGTCAAAATAAATAAATAAATAAATAAATAAATATTTTTTAAAAAATGCAATGTATTTTTGTTGGTTCTGTCTTGATGATTTCAATTAAATTCCAGAAGTCTACAGCAATAACTGTTACCTGTGATGCTATTATAGATAAGATGTGATGGGCATAGATAAAATTAAATGTTAATTGGCATAATTGCCCAGTTAATATTTTAAGATTTATCTGTCTTTCTCTGGTTTTGCTTATTATACATTGCAGCTCAATATGAAAATTAAAAAAAAAAAGAACTTTCATTTATCTCCACTAACTTATTTTTCACTTCAAGTTGGCTAGTTATTAGTCAGAGATGATAATAATAATTTTTCTTAAAGTGCAGGCTGCAACTGAGAATTTCCAAATTTCAGCGACTCACTTCTGGAGTAGTCAAGTCATTTATCCCCAAACTTCAGACTCAGACACAGTGCCAGGAAGGGGATCCAGGATTCCCCATCCTAACGCCAAGCATCAGTACCATGACCCCCCTCAGCACGTGGATGACTGTCTGTCTAGTCAGTGTGAACTGCAAGCAAGCCTCTGGGAAGGTCTCTAATTTTCATGTGCCTCAAACCAGTAGCTTCTATGTTCACTGCCTTAGCCTAAGGTGCACACATGATCCCCCAAACCGATGTCCTAGTGCCAAATGGTGACAGACATTCATTAGCTGCACAGGAAAATCTGTACGGGTTACTCTTAAGAAAGGCCAGTAGAAGAATAGACCATTAGGAGATCAGCTTCTAATACTTGTCCTGCCAATAACATGTGGATCAAGGAACCTCACTGTGACTCAGCATTAGGTTTCTCAAACATCAGTTTCATTTTATTCTGTGCTATTATTTACTTTGTGCTTTTCTTTAAATTATTTTTAAAGAAAACTTTATATTACTACTAAAAACAGAAACTTGTATCATTTGGCATAAATAAAAACGAATTATAAAAATAAATATATTGGTGTTTCCAGCCAACACAGTGGAGTGGCTGCCAAAGTTCAGCTTTTGGAAGTAAAAAGGGTTACAAATGGGGAAAAGGAATTGGCTCAGTGCTTAAGACTAAGGGTTGAGGCCAGCTCTTCACTACCATTTTACAATGTGTATTTAAAAAATTGATGACCCATTGTCTGAGATTACAGCTTAAAGAAATGTAGAAAGATAGACACCAAAATTTAATCTATTTACAGATATGTATGACAAAACACCTGTACTAGAATGTACTTAGAAACATTTTTCATAAGATCTGAAAATAATCGGAAATATATCAAATGTCCACCAAAAGAAGACTAGATAAAGACATTTTAGTATATGCAAACAACAGACAACTAACTACCCAGTAATCAAAAACCATTTGCATTAATGTGGACAAATGTTACAGACACAATGTTAGGTGAAAGAATATAGAGACACATATAAGTGCATGTATGATTGCATTTATATGTACATTTCCAAAAACAGCCCAAACTCATATATGATGATCAAGATCAGAATAGTGCAGATTTTTGGTGTCAGGAGCAATGACTGGAAGGGGACACGACAGAGGCTCCTAAGGTGTTGATAATGTCCTTGACCAGGGTGGTGGTTACATAAGTGTGCTTTGGTAAAAATTATTAATAACTGAGCTATAACCATAAAATTGGCACACTTTGTGTTCGTTATATGGAAATAAAACTCTTATGTGTATATACACCTGTCTATGTACACATATATAAGTGTAGAGACACTATATATGGCAACATATATGTGTATGTGCACACACACAATATATGTCTTCAACTTGGCAAAGGGTGAAAATAATACAGAATGTATAATGAATCTAATAGAAGTCAATAATAGAGATAAAATTAGAAAGAAAATATGATTAACAGCACACCCAAAACACAATGATAGAAATAAATTCATAGGTGATAAGATTGAAAAAATATAAAATCTGAGGGCCCCAGCCAAGTTCTGGCCCTGCAGCCACCAGCCACCTGTGTGGAACAAAACCATGTTGAAAAACTGATGACGTACAATTATAGAGAGTGCTCTGGGACCTCCCACTTCTCTGTCTCTCTCTGTCTCTATCAAAAACAATAAAATAAATCTTTGAAAAATAAAATTAAAAAAAAAATATATATATATATATATAATCTATCTAAATATTGCTTATAAGGATTCACCTAAAAACAGAACCTGTATTAAAGTCTAACTCAAATGTGGTAAATGTTAACATTTGATAAAGCTATGTGAGCAGTACATGGGTATTTTATTATTCTCTATATTCTTCTGTACAGTTGAGAAAAGGAAAGTATATCTTTTAATTGGCAACAAAACAAATTTTCAAGTTGAATCTAGATCCTGATATGTATTCAAGGCTTTGAGCTTAAGGTTCTTGTTCTAAAGAAAGACTGACAAATTCAACTGAACAGAAACTGTTTCTTTGCTGCAACCAAATGGATGGAAAGATAATTTCAAAGAAAATACTTTTCTTGTTCTGTGGAGAAATGATACCATCTAAAGACATCTTGTGCAACACTGTGGTGGCATCCCACGCTAAGCGAGCTTCAAGCCATAGGGACCAGAATCCTGACATCAGCACGTATTACCCTGTTTTTCCAACTGTAAAATGTGGATCAAATCAATCTTGCTGGCTATTACAAGAATGAAAAAATGGCTTTTGTGATGTGCCTGGAACATATCAATCCATGAAGCCTCCAATCCATGGCAACTGCTAATCAACTCAAGTCTTTTTTACTACGTGTTACTGACAGCTCAGAGTTGTAACATTCTTTTTAATGGTCACCCCCACTCCCTGCTCCACCTGTGTCTTCCAGCCAAGAACACAATATGGCTTCAAGACTCAAAGAACAACTGAGTTCTATTAAGCATACCATTTTACATCTTAGTTTATCTTTTGTTGGATCATTTTTTCCTTTTCTGTCTTATGGAGCTATATGAAACGCTCATGACAAATAGATATGGAAGGCTTTAGAAGATTAAAATTGCCTTCCTAACTCAAGAAGTGTTAGTCCTATGATAAAGACCATCAAGGTGAAGTTAAATAAATGGCAACATTATTCTTTTGTTTATAAAAAAGACATAAGTCTATTTATTGATGTGTTCTTTTTTGCTTACTTCTGACACATACATTTCTGTTCTACACAAGTATGGCTGCTTTGCTTAACCGCCACCTCATGAGTGAATGAGGAGCATGTTTCCATAGCAGGGGCTCTTTCAACCACACTATCCACTTCTCTTTTTTCCCCAATACACCATAAGCCTATTAGAAACAAGGGTCTGTGTCGAGTATGTTGTATTATTCCCAGTACCTAACCCAGTAACCCACATCCCACCCTCAAAAATGGAGCCAGAATCTTGGCTCCTCCACTCAGTAAATTGCTCTCCATGCCTCGGTTTCCTCATCTGTAAATTGAATTTAATTATGGTGCCTACTTCTTAGGGTTGTATATAGTAAAGATTAAATGGGGTAACTCATGCAGCATGAGGTAACTTAGCACAGTGTTTGGCCCTTAGCAGTATGTAAGTGTCACCTGTTGTTATTATTGCTGTTATTAATATTATCACTGTCATGTTTAACCCTGAGGGAAAGAAAAGAACTAACATTTATTGAATTCTCACTTATTGCTCTCAATCCTCACAACTCCATGAGATGAGGCTTACTCCCATTTTGCAGATGAGAAAAGCAAAGTTCAGATAAGTCATTTCTTTATGAATTGTCACACAAATAATAAGTGGCTGAGTCCAGACATGAATCCAGGTCTGTCTCTACCATACTTGTGGTATTGAGTATTAGTACATATGGAGGGGAAGAAGGAGAGGTATTCATTGACCTTTGATTGAAAGGATATCTATCCAAGACAGCCCAAGGGAAAATGATGATCGCTGATTCTCCTTCCCACCTAGATCCCACCTAATTCCAAGTGAACATTTGATTCAATAACTGCAAAAGAAGCAGGAGAATAAGAAAAACCTATTTAACTCTATTGAATGCAACATGTTCCAACTTTTTTCAACCATGGGGCCCTTTTTTCAATGGTCACTTAATACTGTGCCTTTGAACTAGTATACATGGAAGAAAAATCAAGAACCATATGACTTCACTTACAGGAGGAATATAAAACTGAAAGTAACAAAAGAAACAAAGTATCAGCAGATCCACTATCAAAGGGCCTCATTCCCACTGCAAACTAAAGTTAAGGGGACTCTCCCCTCTTAAACAAGACATGTTAAGTGGTTTTCATTTTGCCATAGACCTCACCATGCCCTATTATATACCTGTTCAGCTTCATTCATTTGTGTTACCTTCCTGGTCACGTTGGACCTTTGCACTTATGAGCCTACTATAAATGCCAAGGAGAAAAGTGATCTGTATAAAAACATTTGGGAGGGTTCAAGCTGACTTATTCACATCTGAAACCCTCCTAGGAGTGATAGTCTTACCAATTTTAGTGCAAACTGAAAAATATATTCCAAATATTTACTGAGATCCTGAAATGAGTCAGGTAACTTATGAGGGTCTAGTGAGAAAAAGAACAAAGAGAATATAACAAAGAAAATATGGAGTACAGATCCCAGGCTGATGGGGAACACGGACAGGCAAACACTGGCAATGCAATCTGGTAACTGCTGTGAAGTGGGATAGGCGTAAGTGTAATAAAATGGTATAGGTACACCTTTCCCTGAGGAAAGCACATGGAGGCTTCCAGAAACAATGATACTTAAGTTGTAACTTGAGGTTCAACAGGTAAAGGAGAAAAGAAAGTATCACCCAGAATACTGGAACATCACATGTAAAATCCGTAGTGGGGTTCGTTTGGGAGGCATCGCAGTGTGACTGAGAAATTACAGGTTGTTTGGTGTGCCTGGTGGGTTGAGAGAGAAGGGTGGAGGGTTTGGAGATGCAAGTAAAAGGTGAGTGAAGATAAGATTGGCCAGGTCTTTTACTTCATCCTAAAGGATTTGAACTTTAAATTAGAGGGCAATCATTTTTAATTAAGCACTCCTATTACATAAATATTTTCAAGTTTATACCACCAAATAAATGTCATTTATTTATAAATCATATAAATATACTAGCATCACTACTAATATCCAAGGCAGAAATATAGATTTTGGATGATGGTCTTCTTGAATTAAGTATATATTCATTTAGTAAATAGTCTTTGTTTAGGAACATAACAAGATAATTGTTATATAAGATCAGTAATAGTGGATTATATTTAGGAGTTAACATGTAAGCTATTCTTTTTTTTTTTTTATAAAGTTGAAATCTGATTTTTTTTATGATTTATTTTTGTTTTTGACAGAGAGAGAGAGAGAGAGACAGAGAGAGAGATACAGAGACAGACAGAAGGGTGTAGGGCCCAGAACAGTCTCCATAGTTGCACATCATTGGTTCTTCCATAGTTTCATTCCACAGGCGGGCGCGGGGCTGCACAGGGCAGGAACTGGGCCAGGGTCTCACCCCGGTGAGAACTGAACTGGGGGCACTCCCCAGTTCAGCATATGGGTCCACACGGGCCAGGACCGGGATTCGATCCTCGGTCCCTGGGGCTGCAAAGTGAGCGCTTAACCCACTGAGCCATCTCAGCTTCCCCGTAAGCTATTCTTTTCAAATGATAAACATTCAAGAATCCAAAATCATTGTTAAGATATCAAATTGAATACAGTTAACTACTGAAGGGTCACAGTGAACACAGTTCTAATAATTACTAATACCCAGGTTTTGCAACACCAAACCACACTTTACATTAGAGTTTCCTATTTAGATTATAATAAATGATTATCCTGTTGAACAAAAACAAAAGACACCTGTTGCCTCACAAATACAGCAGTCTTCAGAATTAACAAATAAAGTGAAAGATGAGAAATAATAATGTAATAGCAAACATTTATTAAGCACCTGAATTTTGTCAGACATTATATGCAACTTGCGTACATTAGCTCATTTCATTCTCCCAACTGTCGTATGAATTGCTGTTATTGTCCCTACCTTACCAATAGGAAACTGAGTCATAGAGATATTAAGTGTCTAAGATCACACAGTTCGTAAGATGGGATCCAGTATCTGAACCCAGTCAGTCTGCTATCTGAGCCTGTGCTACTAACAACTATTATAAAAACGCTCATCCAAGAATTGTTTAAAATAGAAGAAATGTAAATGTCCAGAAATTACAGTAAATTTCCAATATAGAATAATGCATACTAAAAACATGATTTTTCCCCAGAAAAATTTAGTGATATGGGAAATGTTCATGAAACCATCCAACACAAAGCTAAATATAAGTGACACTTATTAAGTTATTACTATATTCCAAGCTCATTCTAAATGATTTATAATGAATTATCTCAATTAATTATCTCACTAACTTTATGAGATAAATACTACTATACCCATCCCCATTTTACAAATGAGAAAAAACTTCCAGAAGTTAAATAATTTGCTCAGCATTATACAACCTTAGATTCAAAAGCCAGTCATCTGAGTCTAGAAGCAATCCTTTTAAATAATACTCTAGGTAACCTCCCCTTTCTTCTCTTAATAAATTGATATAATTATGTGCATCTATTAATTCATTCAACGAATATTTATTAAACACCTTAGATACTTGTTAGCAATGGACTGCAACAGTGAAAAGGCAGACAAAGTTTTTACGTTATATTCTGGTGGGAAGTAGACATCAAACTACTCGTTAAATATGGTTTAATGAGCTCTAAGACAAGGAAAGTTCCAGGGTGCCTTGGGAACTAGTAGTCTCATTAATTCCTAGTATGACAAATCCCTTCTAAATCCCATTATGTTTATATATGTGTATTAGACTGGGCAGGGCACAGTTCAAATGATCAATTAGCGCTCAACACATCCACCTCATGAGAGAAGCAATCTCTACTTGTTCCTTATTCAATCGTTGACATAATCAGCTACCATGTTCCACCGATTGGACTGGGACCTGCCAAAAGTCACTGTCTATTGCAGCAGTTGTCATGCCCCCTGAACCTTGAGTAAGAGTGAGAAAAAAAGAGATTGAGAAGGAACTGAGGGTTCACATAGAGATAGTTTAGACTATAAGACTTAAAGGAAATCCACTGAAATGTTACTTCCAGATACCTTGATTAATTATCTCCAGATGGAAGGAGTTGAGTGGTATCATTCGCTTTTTGTCTTTTTATATTTTTCAATTTTCTACAGTGGATAATGTGTTGCATTTGTATTTTTTTAATTTTCTATAGTTAATAAAATTTTGTAAATGTAGGTTTCAAAACTCCAGATAACTTGTACTATAATGGTAACTTGTAGAAAAGATAAAAATAAGCAGTTAAAGAGTTTGTTTTTTTTTAAGAGAAAGATTTAATATTTTTCTGACTACAGGAACCAAAATTCACTGTCCTTTTTTCAATTGTGGTAAAATACACATAATATAAAATTTACTATCTTAACCCTTTTAAAGTGTACGGTTTAGTGGCGTTAAGTATATTCACATTGTTGTGCAACCATCATTATCAGCCATCTCCAGATACCTACTTTTCTTCTTGTAAAACTGAAACCCTCTACCTATTAAACAATAACTGTGTTTCTCTCCCTGGCAACCACTATTCTATTTTCTGTTTCTGAATCTGACTACTTTAGGTACCTCATATAAGTGGTACCTCATACAATATTCATCCCTTTGTGACTGGCTGATCTCACTTACTCTAATGTATTCAAGGTTTGTCCATGTTGTAGTATGTGTCAGAATTCATTTCCTTTTCAAAGCTGAATAATATTGCATTGCGTATATGTATACCATATCTTCTTTACCCATTTACATTTGTGTTGCTTCCACCTCTTGAGTATTATGAATAATGCTGCAATAAATATTAATGTACAAATATCTCTTCAAATCCTGACTTTCAGCTCTTCAGGTTTATACCCAAAAGTGGAATTGCTGAATCATATGGTAATTCTGTTTAATTTTTTGAGGAACTATTATACAATTTTCCACAATGATTATAGCAATTTACATTGCCATCAACAATGCACAAGTGTTTCAATTTCCCCAAATATTCTCCGTCACTTTTTATTTTTGTTTTGCTTTTTGTTTTTTATAATAGCTATTATAATTAGTATAAAGTAGTATCTCCTTGTGGTTTTTATTTGCATTTCCCTGATGATTAGTGATGTTGAGCATTTTTTCATGTGCTTATTGGTCATTTGTATATCTTTTTTGGAGAATGCCTATTCAGGTCCTCTACCCATTTGTGTGTGTGTGTATGTGTGTGTGTGCATGCGCACGTGCGCGCACATGTGCATGCGCATACATGCGTGCATGTGCATTAAGTCATAGGAATCTTCTATATTCTGAATATTAGCCCCTTATCGAATATATTATTTGCAAATATTTTCTCCCATTTTGTGAATTTTTTCACTCTGTTGATTGTGTTACATCTCATCATAAATTAGATATTTTCATGAGATATGGGAACCTGAAGGAAACTGTGATTTTTTTCTCAAACCAGCAATTTATGCTGGGCCCACTGAAATAGGAATGGCCTCAGTGGGTGTGATCAGTCATTCAGAGGGCTTGATCCGATGCTTCTGATTTTTGGTATGAAGAAATATAGCAGAAGTAAGGAAATGTCAGTCTTTGACACATCTCTCTCTTGACCGCATTTCCAAACAACATGCCACGTCCTCCCAATTCTTCCTCCTGTAGTATAGTTGCATCCCTCCTTCCTTTCCTTGCTCTATGGCCACCTCTATTCAGACTTTCGTGATTCTACTGTAGAAGATTTCCAAAGAGCTTGCTGTTGTTCAGAATGCCATTGTGAAAAATACAGTCTGCAAACTAAATGTTCCAGACTCAAATAAATTTGAGAAATACTGGAATAATAAAAATTAAATAAGTTTTGTTTTTAATTGCAGGACTTCTCAGAGCCTATATTAATCCCAGTATATTGTAAATCACTAAGAAGAGAATCGATGAGAAGGCTTTCCAAGATTATTTAGCTGTTGAACATACTTAGGGAGGTAGGTAGAGGAAAGCACTATCCACTTTGAATAGGACATAGAAAAATGCTAATATATAGCAGTAGCTTTCAAAATGGTTTCTCTACCTCTAGTCTCATTGTACCTCAACCTTCTGATCTCATCACAGTTGAATTAATCTATCTAAGGTGCTGCCCAGGGGCATTTCCCAAGTCTACTAAAGGAAGCACATCAAAGGCTCCTTGAGCTCTAGGTCCTTCTAGATGTTGCCCTGACAATGCCTCCCATAAACCCTACGCTTCCAAAAAAAAAAAAAACTAGACAGAATGTTCTACCCAGAGAAGGTGTTGCCTTTCTCATTTTCCTACAAAACCCCCTCATGCCACCCTGTTAAAACCATTTGGACCCACCTCTTGATCTTTTTTCTTCTCTCCATGCAGGGGGAATCTCCTCTGGATTCCCCCAACACCTCCCATGGCCTCATACTATCATTATCTGTGTGCTGCATTATCCTTCCTATTGGATTTTATTTTGTTTTGAGGAAAGGAGATAATGTCTTCTCCATCTTTGAATTCTTAGTCTTTCCTATTATTTGCTTGGGATTTACTTTCTCTGTCTTCTAAAAAACTTTTTTAAATCACATGATGAATAAATGAATACATGTAAAAACAGCACCAAAATATGTAGAAGAAAAAAAAAATCCATTTGCTACTTCCACCCTCTTCTTTCTAACTCTTCTAACAGGAAACATCCATTAATAGTTAACCATGTATTTTAAAACTTTATTTATACTTATATATAAGTACTTTTTAAAAATATAACTGTTCATTAAAACACAAATAAAATTACAGTATGCCTACTCTGCTCTGACTTGAATAGGAAAACTTAAGTTTTTCACTTTATAATATATTTTGAAGATCTTCCCATGTCATTACACATAGATTAACTCAGTTGTAATAGCTTCATGATATTCCATTTATGGAGGTACTGTACTATATTTAACTATTCTTTTTTGGAAATCTAGTTTGCTTATTTTATTTCATAACTAAACTTAATGCTGCAATTAACATAATTGTGCATACATCTTTATGTTTATTATACGAGTGTCCTGATCTGTAAAATAAGAAAAAATGGTAAAAACATATAAAATTTTGATCCTGGCAAATTCTTCACTAAAAAGCCAGTACTAAAAATAAGTAGGTGTTGAATGAATGTTTCAAATTATAGCTCTCTAAAGGCCTTATCTCTCTGGTCCAGTACCCAGCACAGGACCACACACAAATAGACAGTCAACACACAATCCTATTTAGCAACAGTGGTCGCCAGTTTCACAAATTCCTATCAGTTATGCAGAATGGGTAGTAGCTTATATAAAATCAATCTAAAGATCTTAGCTGACTATAAGTTTACCACAAGGCAAGATGAAGCAGCATCTTAAAAAGCAACAAAAAGAAAAAAAAAACTCTTGGTTACATAAATAGAAGGATAATTTCCAGATCACAGGATCAAATAACCAATTCAACAAGCATCTATCCCATAGGCATTTACAAGTCAGACTACCTCTTAAAAAAAAAATGGGGGCACTATTCATAAGACAATCACTGACAACCTAGGGGTTACTCAGGATGATAAAAGCGCTAATGCTATGTCACATGAGGCAGAGTCGAAAAGCTGAGATATTTAATCTAGAGAAGAGAGAATTTAGGAGACCATGATGGCCATCATACACCACTTGAAAGGCTGACACGGGGGAAGAGGAAGCAGACATGTTCTCTGAACCAGCACTAATGGGGGGATTTGTCAAGCAGAGAGATTTCAACCCAGTGGGAGCTGACCATGTTTGAACCACTTAGGTCATTCAACAATTAAAATGAGTTGTCTTATGAGGTAATGAGGTTCCCATCACCGAAGAGGTTGCAGAAGAGGGGTGTGGACTTGTATGGATCTTGCAAAGGCTATCCTGAAGAGTAAGGCATCTCAGGTGTCTTGTAAGCATGAACAGAAACCAGCTATGTCAGGGCAAAGGAATAAGTCCCAGCCAGGTCTGCTGTCCATGTATTCCAGCACCACAATTTGTAGTGCCTGGAACAATTTTCTCCTAACATTGGAACTGTGGTGGGAAGTGGTGGAGCACAGCTATAGAGTTGATAGCTAGCACTAAGATGTTAGTACTAGCCAATCCCTGGGGAGGAAGGAGATATTTTTACAAAAGGTCTATGGGAAGAGGGCCTTGCTTAATCTACAAAGGGGGAGAGGGTAGGCTTACTAACAGTGGAGATTATAAACACTGTGGCGTTTTAGTCGAGGCCACATCTGAGAGCAAAGAGTGACTCCTGGTAACACTATAACCCTATCACATAGAGGGTCTCCAGTTTCATTCCCTGTTGACCAGGCTCTGGAGGCCAAAGAGAGAAGGTAGACATCAATATTTACTACATCCAATTTAAGGTGCAGCAATAAGGGCCAATGGATTTTTGCCTAGAGATCACCATGCTGATCTTCCCTTCCCATATATTTCAAGACCCAAACAAAGGAACTGAAGGAATAAATGATATCCCAAATTCTACACATTTTTCTCTTGTCTTCAGATTCGTCATTGCTTGTCCTCGGATCCCAAGAAGGCCCATGAGCTTCTCTAATGTGTCCCTGTTGCTCTGAGCCAGACTCAGGCCCTCCATCCCTTTACCAGGTAATTCCACCCACTCCCTGAGGCTCCCACCCACCTCTCAGAGGCTCGTTCCAAGTATTATGGTGATGTCACTGGTGTCTGGCTCCCTGCCTACAGCCCACACTTTCCTCCACAACAAAGATACTTCAATTCTTCTGTCCTCGTCACCTTTCAAGTTGTTGGTCCCCAATGGACCACAAAGGGCTCTGTTCTCCTCCTGGTGTCTCAGTACAGACTTACTACTGCCCCAGGCAAGAGTTGGAATTGGTGGCAGGGGAGGCAGGGGGGAGGGACACTCAGGACCTCTCACATGTGCTTTTCACAGTATGTTGAAGAAACTGAGGCCCAGAGAGGCAAGGAGATTCACTCAAGGTGATACAGATTTGGTGGAGGATGTAAGACTGGAACTTATAATAGATTTACCCACATGGTGTCCAGTCTTCCTACCCCATGAGCCTTTATGTGGCAGCTCAGGCTGGGACTACTTGACTTAGTTTTTATTTTATATATTTTAACAGCAAGTCTCTCTCTCTTCCTCCTCTCCCCCTCTCTTTCTCTTTGCTTTTTTCTCTCTCTGTCCCTCTTTCCTGACTCTTCCCCACCTTTTCTCTCTCATCTTCATCTCTCCTGTTCTTGCCTCAGTTTCTCCTCCCTTCTCTTCTCTTCTCCTTACTTACCTCTTCCCTTTCTTTCTTTACATTCTCTCTCTCTCTCTCTCTCTCTCTCTCTCTCTCTCTCTCTCTCTTCCTCACACAAGTTGGGTGACCTCCATTGGCTGGGGAGGAGGGCATTGGGCAGGATCAAAGGAGGAGCACTGAGAACCCCACCACACACACCGCCCTTGATTAACTAGGTCACATTCCTGCAGGCTTCACTGTCTGACCCTACCATCTGTAGTCTATTTTCTTTTAAAGGGGCACAATTTCAGTTTCCTTCATTTTTTCTCTTGACTGGATATAGAAGCAGTCATATCAAATGAAGGAAGGGTGTTTTGCTGTTAATGGGAGTGCTCCCCTGTTGACTTTTTTCAGGGAGTGAGGAGAAGGGTAACTGAGAGGGAGGGTGGAAGTCACCTGGGAAGGGAGCACTGACTGAAATGCCGATGTTATCTGATGAAGCAGGTCAGTGTGTTCTGCTTCGAACGTTGTTAACAATGAGAGAAGAGTAGGAGTGCAGGTTTTGCAACCAGATACCTGGATAATGTGTAATAAATAAGGAACACAGATGAGATGGCCTTTTATTATTTTTTTTAATCTACGCTGTCAAGTTTCACTTATGAAATGGAGGTGAGACAAAGCAGACATATTTCTCTATGGGGTCCTCACCACATCCCCTTGTGTGGGCCTGGGGCTACTCCTCCCCTTGAAGACTCACAATTTAAACTAGGCTGGGCCACTGGGGTGTTGACCAGGAATCATCCCCAAACCCACTAGTGTTGGGATCATGGAAAGAACACGAGTTAAGGAGTTAGGAGATGGGGGTTCCTCATCCAGTACAGCTTCCTCTATTCTGTGGGGTCCTGTGTACACCATTGTACCCTCCAATGCCTGGATTTTCTCATATCTAGACTGAAGAAACTGAAGTACATAAGTGGTTTTCAAATAATACTTCATGCATCCCAGGGCTTACTGGAATATGTTTCTGGGCTTCAACGCACAGAAAAAATAGTGTCTGCCAAACAATGAAAGTTGAGACTTCCAGAGAAAACTGCCTGTTGCTATTATTTATTTATTTAATTAATTGTTTTCTGACAGAGAGACAGGTAGAAGGAAGGGGGAGGGCCCAGAGCAGTCTCCATAGTTGACAGCATTAGTTTTCCACATAGTTTCACTCCACAGGTGGTCACGGGGCTGTGCAAGGCAGGAACTGGGCCAGGAGCCTCCCACAGGGCCTGGCAAGAACTGAACTGGGGGCACACCCCAGTTCAGCCTATGGGTCCTCATGGGCCGGGGCCAGTATTCAATCCTCCAGCTCCAAGGCTGCAAAGGGAGTGCTTAACCCGCTGAGCCATCCCAGCTTCCCCTGTTGCTTTTATTACATTGATTAGTACACTGATTAGTACATTGGGGTTCCAGGTAAGATTTAGGTTGAAAAAAATGTTTTCTTAAAGTATGAAAATCACTAAAGTGTATTCTTCTTTTTCTTTTACAGGACATATAAAGAGGTATCCATATCTGGTAAACGAGATTGTCCTGTGGGTGTGAAAAGATAAGTCAGCCTAAAATGGCTCAGAGCAGAACTAGGTAGTTATCTCAAAGACCCCTGCTTGCTCTCAGACCTGCAGCTCTTCACTCTGACCTGACTGAATGTATCCACAGGAAGGACGGGCTGGTCAGAGAAGACTCATCAGGTATGAATGCACTAAGGTAAGGTGACCAGACGTCCTGCTTTTGGCGGGACAGTCCCGATATTTAACAATTTGTCCCGCGTCCCGTGGCGTTTTAAAGAAGTCCCAATTTTTGGAAAGAATGCACGACAAGCTAGGGAACGGCGGGAGATAGACCAAATTTTTAATCAAGAATCCCCTCTCCCCCGGTCAATGGTGTCCCGCTTTACCAATGTTAAAATCTGGTCACCTTACACTAAGAGATGTTGGTGGTTGCCAACCAGCACTGCCCAGGGTGCCCGAGCCTCCAGCCCTAATGATATGTGTACGTGTATGTATGTGTGTGTGCATGTGTCTGTGAGTCTGAATTCGTAGGCTATCTTTGTCTGATGATTTTATACTAGGGGTGGCTCAAATATGTCACACGTGTCACTTCCTCTTGATTCTGTGCCTATGGCAGACATCATTAATCAACTGTCACTTTCCCACCAAGTCTACATGTGGCCTCATACTTCTAAACACTCCAGACAACCTTACCCATCCCTAAGAGTTGCTCCCGACATAAAATTTATCTTTCATCCCAGCATTTAAACATTTGAATCTGAATCATGTAAGTAACTCCTTTTGTTTAGGTGTCTGACTCACCAAGCAGCCTTCTGATTATAACATAGTTTCCCATGGAGGTTACAGAAACCAAACGGACTTCTCTGAAGACAGGAGTGTCTAGTCCTCTTGAGACTTAGATTTTTCACTAGATTTACACAGAAGTCTCGTTAATTCAGTTACTGATAATCCTGTTTCTAAAACAAATTCTCTTTCTTTCAATAAGATGACAAATACCTTCCTGATATTTTAAGGTCTGAAGACCAAACCCTGGCAGAGCCGCCAAGATAACATCCTTCAGCGGAGAGTTATCGCCAAATAACTTACTCATCATCTCTGTTTAATATAATAACACGCACCTTTGTTCTTTTCCGACTTATGTGATGACTCCTAAAGTAACTCCAAACTGAGGATGCTAGGACTTAAGAGATATTTGCCACTCGCAAAGTGTGTTGAGGGCAGAGAACAAGAGTGATTACCATTAGGTAGTGATTACCATTTATAAGAATGTGTCTGGGCAGCTTAATAGAAAAGGGGTGAGAATATGGAAATCTAAAGACAAACAAACCCCTTTTGTAGGCTTTGTCTGTCAGACGATGCTCAAATTCTAAAGTAATATTCCTATATAATAGCAAGCACAGGGCATCTAAGCATAAATGTCTCCTTTTCTTGTCTGATTTCTGAGATCACCTCAGAGTCACCATTAGAAAATAAGAACTAAAGGCTTAACAAGTACCATACACTGGCCAGAGAACCATTTATCCTTCCATTAATTTTCCTACATAGCTTCATCTATTGTGTCAGTCGAATAGAGAACAACCCCAAAGCCAAAGGCAGCTCAGTCTTCCAAGTAACCGTATACTTCCAAGTATAGTCTATATCCAGGAGTTTGAATGAAAGGGTACACAACGCCATTCTTTTGTTTTGTTCTGTTTTGTTCTGTTTTGTTTTGTTTTGTTTTGTTTTGTTTTGTTTTGTTTTGTTTTGTTTTGGATACCTGACTCAGACCTGGGTCCTGCCTACCAGCAGGTCTCACATTTTTGCCCAGGAAGTCAGCCCCAAAACATATCAGATTCCCTGTGGAACTGCCTAAATACTCCCAAGATTTCAGTCAGACTGTAACAGTGAGACTAGCCCACCTTTTATGGGCTGAATTGTGCCCCTCTTCCCCAAAATTCAGATGTTGATCTTCACTGTCAGTCCCTCAAAATGTGACTGCATTTGGAGATAGAGGTGATTAGGTTAAAAAGAAGTCATTAGGGTGGACTGGTATCCTTATGAGAAGAAATTTGGGTACACAGAGAGATATCAGATGTACATACATAGAGGAAAGACCATGTGAGGATACAGGGAGAAGGTAACCATAAACATCAAACTTGCCTTTTTTTTTTTTTTTTTTAAGATTTTATTGTTTTTGACAGAGACAATGAGAGACAGAGAAAAAGGGAGAGGGCCCAGAGCCAACTCCATAGTTGTACATCATCAACTTTCAACATGGTTTTATTGCACGCAAGTGGATGGGAGCCAGGCCAGGGGCCTCTCATGTAGGACACATGCCCCCTCAAGCCAGGGGCTAAATGGGGGCTAGAACCAAACTGGGAGTCTCCGGCATGGGAAGCACACCCCAGTTCAGCATATGGGTCCACAAGGGCCAGGGCCAGGATTTGATCCTTGGTCTCTGGAGTTCCACAGTGAGCATTTAACCCGCTGAGCCATCCCAGCTTCCCCAAAACCTGCTATTCTTGATCGTGAACTTCTACCCTCCAGGACTGTGAGAAAATAAATTTCTATTGTTTAAACCACGCAGCCTGTTGTATTTTGTTATAGCAGCCCTAGCAAATTAATATACCATCTGTTTCTCTGTCTTGTTAAGGTGGTCTATACGAACCCTACAAACATTCCTAGCTCTCTAGATCCCAAGCTATGTCTATTGAATACTCTAAGCACTATCACTCTTGATTTGATTTTGCTCTTTAAGTGTAGAAATAATGGATTACGAATCTTAAAGTTTCTATTCAGATACCACCATTTTCTATCCTCTTTCTTAGAGCCACACCTCTTGGAGGATGATGGCTTGAAAATCTAGCACATTACAGAATGACTTTTTAGAGTTTATCAGCTCATCATACAGTGACCACAACAAACTAAACTCTCCTTCAAGCAAGAGCATCCAACAACAAGAAAAGGAATCTTTGATTATCCCAATACAAGAAACAAGCACCTGACATAGAGATATAGATCATCTTGAGATCAAGGATATTAATTTCCTCTTTGAGAACTCTAGGAGAGGACAGAGACCACGTCTCATCCCCCTTTATATTCTTGGCTCTCATATTCTGTGACTAGCATAAGATGTTTGCATTTTAATGTAGTGGATGAAGGAGAATAACTCTAAGAGAGTCTAGAGAAATGGTCTTTTCTGTTACAAACATGGATACAATGGCTATTTCAATCAAGCTCATGACACAATACCCACAGTGACATTCTAGAAGTAGAATCCAGATGCTTTTTTGAATGCAGTGTATTGTGAATTTTGGAGAACTATACCATTATCAGGGTTCACCTGATAAAATTGACAATGCAGCTTAAGTTTGTCTATAACATTGTCCATTCACAACACTAAGAACAAAGTCATATTTTTAACATGTACACAAAATTGTGACACATGTTCGTGAAAACCCCTGCAATGGCTCCTCCTATCATTTAGAGTAAGAGCGATGCCTTCCAGGCTCCCCACAATGTTCTTCCTCCCACCTCCCATTCCTCTCCCCCAGCTCACTCTGCTCTAGCTACCCTGGTCTCCTTGTTATTCCTCAAATAAGACTGGTGCATTCAGATCTTTGCACTAGCTGCTTCCTCTTCTTGAGACACTTCTCCCAGATATCTGCCTGGCTAACTCTCTAACCTCTTTCGAGTCTTTGCTTAGATATCACTATCTTAGTGAGACCCATCCTACGCACCCACTGCCACCTTCCTACTCCCTGCCCCGTCAAAACCTAGTTTCTTTTATCGTGGTTTACTTTTGCTTATTTCCACAGCACTTGCCATCTTCTAACATATTAGATTTCTATTTACTATGTCTGTTGTTTACTGCCTATCCTTTTCCTACATAGAATGTAAGCTCCATAAAGGCAGAGATCATTGTTTGCTTCATTGATGTACCTCAAGCACCAAGAACAGTTCTTGGTACATAGTAGATGCTTACTAAATATTTTTCAATTGAATGGATTGTATTTTTCATTTAGTCATTTTTAACTTAGTCTTGGAGATATATATATATATATATATATATATATATATATATATATATATATAAACATCCACATTTTACAAGACTAGGTTAAAAATGACTAAACTCAAGTTTTCCTATCAGTGGTCAAAAGTGCAATAACATCTCTTATGGCTTTATTCTTATGCTGTATAAATATCTACATGAGATAACTGGCTTCTAGGTCTAGATCCCTAGCTAAGATTTTAAGATTCTCTCAGAACACTTCATGGTTAACAGTCCCCTAGTGGACTGATAGCATAAATGCACCTCAACTTATCGTCAGTGACCCCGGTATTATCCATGCCAAAATCACCAACCATTTCAGTCACATGTTTGAAAAGTTTAATTGTTAGGTTGTCTAGTATCATAAAGTCAAAGAAATATGATGTTGACAATATTTTTCACCTTCTCACAGTAGCAAGTTTGTGGCAACTCTGCCTTATTCACCAAGAAGACAAGAACCAGAACTTTTGAAGGTTTGGGGGATCCTTGAAGGTTTAAGGGGACAACTTTTTAACACTTAAGCCAAGACACCTACTGACAACTAGGCTAGTTGGGGGACAGATTTCCCTTCCAGCAAAGATAATATCCTAATTTTCCTGCCTGTACCTCTCCCTAGTTAATCCCATGGCACCTAATTCTCAGACCAGATTGTTTTGCCCAAAGCAAGCATTATTGATTATACCTAAAATGAGATTTCAAACAATTCCCTTATCCCAGGAAAAAAAAAAAGCAATTCTGAATGCAGCAATATTTTAATGCCATTATTCTCTGGGGAAGTGTAGAGACAGTTTCTCTCAGAACAGAAAACCACCTCTTATAGGTATGTAACGAAGTTAAGCTCATTTCATTCCCCCACCCCACCCCACTCCCATCCCCAGAACCTCTGCCCCTCCTAATGCAACACTTTGGACATCTGAAGGCAAGCCACAGAGAAGTCAGGAGCAAGACAAAATGAACCATTTAGCAGTACTCTGCCACGACTGGTTTCTTCTCACTTCACTGTCAAAGATGCTCATACATTTTCTAAGAAGTATGTCATTCACTCTGAAAATATGTGTAACGAGGGAGCATTGCAAGCATTTGGCCAGCAGAAAATTCTTTCCTCACTTCTTCCTTCTTTCTGTCCATTCCTCCTTTCTTAAGAAGCCCTCATTAAGCAGTTACCAGTTCTCTGACCTCCAGGAATTCTGCCTTTAGCAGATACAAATAACTCCTCTATGAGGTGATAAATACCAGGAAAGAGCATAATGCCTGGAAAGCACAGAGAAGAAGGAAGACTATGAAATAATTCTGCCCAAGATATGGGTGTCATCAACAAATGCTTCCCAGATGAGATGCTATTTGAACTACACTTCAAAGTTATGAGGCAAAGTTTGCCAGGCAGAATCGAAATTAAAGGCACTTGATTTAAGTAGCCTTTACAGAAAGCAAACATTAAAAATGTTTTCCATAGGCTGTGTTTCATATGTGTCAAAAAGAACTGGTTAATGAAGGGAGAAGTTAGCCAAAATGATTATTCAACCTTGGGCATATCAAAACAGAAAAGCATTGGGCTTTTTTTTCATACATGTTGACAGAGTCAAGGAGAATGGAAACATGACCTACATAATCTAGCCGAGCTCCAAATTATTTCCTTGGTCCTTCTAACCATACAACCAAATAGTGGAACATTCTACCTCCTGCCTTCCATTTCCCACATGACACGTCTCCAGAGACAGTGACAGAAGGAGGATGAGCTCTAGGAAAATGTGGTCTCTGGATCTGACACAAGTTGTAAAGATCTAACTAAGAGAGCTGGAGGTGCTGGGACCTTATTTCCTTCTCTGTGACACAGATTCCAAGGTCCAGAATAAAGGGGCCTTGAGTATATAAACTGTTTTCTCAAACATTCAGAGAGCTCAAGATGAAAGATGTTGTCAGTTAGTCCAGTTCTAAAGAGGATCATAGAATCTGAGAAACAGAAGTGACCTCCAACATCATTCTAACTAGTATTTCCATTTTACTCTGAGGAACCTGATTCTTGAATGAGGTCACAGTCACTGACAGAGTCCAGATGAGAACAAAGTTACTTTTACTTCTAAGGAAACACTCTATTCAGAAAACTTACCTCTATATTCTTACAACTTTGCCCATACTCTATTTTCAAGGGGAAAAGGGAGTAAGTGGGAGTGAATGAAGATAAAATACCAATACGCAAAAATGATCCAATAGAGAACAAATTGATGGTAGTCAGATGGGAGGGGGCTTGAGGGTGGGTGAGTGAGAAAGGTGAAGGAATTAGGAAGTACAATTGGTAGTCACAAAATAGTCATGGGGATGTGAAGTACAGTATGGGGAAAATAGTCAATAATGTAAAAACTATACATGGTATCCGATGGGTATTATACTTATCGGGGGAGTACTTCATAATTATATAAATGCCTACCCACTGCATTATATACCTGAAAATAATATAAAATCATATTGAATGTCAAATATGTATATGTATGTGTGTGTGTGTGTGTGTGTGTGTGTGTGTGTGTGTGTGTGTGTTCACAAGCTGTAGAGAACAGCATAGGGAATATAGTCAATGGCATTGTTATAGCTACGTAAGATGTTAGGTGGGTAGTAAAGTTGTCAGGGTTATCACTTTGTGAAGTGTGTAAATGTCTAATTATGTTCTTTTGTATACCTGAAAACAATCATTTCTTTGAAGGATAT
>PVKE010002530.1:0-81828 GCA_004027555.1 Craseonycteris thonglongyai | reverse complement strand
CACCATCACCATCACCACCATCACCATCACCACCATCATCACCATCACCATCATCACCATCATCACCATCACCATCATCACCATCACCATCACCACTATCACCACCATCATCACCACCATCATCACCATCACCATCACCATCACCACCATCACCATCACCATCACCATCATCACCATCACCACCACCATCCCCATCAGCATCAGCATCGTCACTATCATCACCATCATCATCATCATCATCATCAACACCATCATCATCCTCACCCTCACCACCATTATCATCACTATCATCACCATCACCACCATCATATTCATTATCATCACCACCATTATCATCATCACTATCATCACTGTCACCATCACTATCATCACCATCACAATCATTATCATCACCGCCACTATCATCATCATCATTGTCATTATCATCACCATCACCATCATTATCACCATCATCACCATCATCATCATCACCATCATCACCATCACCATCGTCATCATCACCATCATCACCATCACTATCATTATTACCATCATCACCACCACCATTCCCATCCCCACTTCCTCTTTTACAACAGGCTCTGCACCCCAGAGCTGTGGCAGGGGTTCCGAGGGCAGCTGCAGGACTGCACTCAGGATCCTTCTGCTCTTCTGATTCTAAAAGACTCAACTCCATTGACCCTCCTTTCTTTAGAGTGAAGTTTCTTCCTAAAGAAGAATTGCTTCCTTAGTACCAGAACGCCCTGAGAATACTTCAAGGTGCCTAGATAGGCCAGCATCCTGAGCAAGGCATAATTGAACATTATGTTCCAGTGTTAAGCTCCTTTAAGGAGAAAGGCTTCCCACTGGGGAGGCGGGTGGGGTGGCTTTGAGATTGGAGAAAAGAATGATGGTTGGTTTCAGCTGGAGGACAGGGCTGGGCTATGGGAAAGAAGAGAACCGATGGGTAGGAAAGCGGAAAGGGCTGATTCTGGAGGGTAAATTATCAGGCATGGAAAATAGGACTTTGATAGCCTTGTACTCCACCCACTTCCCCTTCCTTTTTCTCCACCTACCAAAACATTTCCTCACTAAGCCCATCAAATTAGACCAACTTCCCGCACTGTTCCCTTCAGAAGGACACCTTCCAACCCAAACTCCGCTTGCTTCAGGGGCTTGCCATCATGGAAGCAAACCAGTTGTTTAACTCTGTCTGTAGAGTTAATGACTAAAGAAGCCCTACACTATTTCTGCTTGGCAGGGTGGGAGTGGAGTGCAGCCCAGCAGCAGCCCATAGAGAGCCAGCTGGGGCCAGTTGTGCTTCTGAGCAAGTGTGTAGGGATGCAAATCTGCTCGCCATGGGCCCAGCCCCCAGCAGGACCCAGCCGTGGACTCCCCCGGCGGCCTGCTCCCTAGCATGGGCACCCACACTGAGAACAGCACAGGGCATCATCCAAAGTGGATCACACTCTCCAGGAAAGGCCTGTGAGTGGTGACATTTATTCCTTAAATAGCGCCTCTCCTACAACCGAAGTGCTTTGGAAAAGTACAGAAACGACACAGCAGGTTTGGGAGGCTGAAGTGATTCTTTAGCGTTAAAACGTATTGTACCTATTGGCTGCTTATAATAATCCTTTGAAAAGCCAAAAATGCAATCAGCTTCCTTGAATTAGCCGTATCACCTCCTGGTGTTCGGGGCTGGGCCTGCTTGGCAGGGTAGGGTGGACCAAAGGGTTGGGCAGTGCGTGGGGGCCTGGGAAGACTTGAATGCCAACTCCACCTCTTAATGACCATGATGCCTTTGGTCCAGGAGAGGAAGTAGCGCTTTCCCCGTCCTGTCTTCCTCTGGGGTCTACCTTGGGTGATTAAGATGATACCCTTCATCATTCTCTTGGAGGGTATCTAGTGCTGGTAATTCTTAAATCTTTTTTTTTCCTTTTAATTATTAAAAAAGAAGGAAATGGTTACCTTGAGAGAGCCTTTCTTGACTGACTCGGTGGGGCTACCGCCTACGGTAGGCTGGTAAGGTGACTGTGTATGTACAGTGTCAAGCACAGAACTTAGCACAGAGTAGGTGCTCAGAACTGTGAGTTTGTCTTTCCCATTACCTTCTCCCATGACAATCCCTGCTAAGCAACATCAGGTGGCCTCTCCTGACCTTGAGAACCAAGCCTCTGAATCCCTTTATACTCAAGCTCAGACAGTCAAAGTAAGCTCACTGCTCCCTAAGGTGTGGCTAAGGAACACCCCAGACCCTCCTGGGGACCTGGAACCTCAGGCCCCAGGCCAGCCAGTCCTGCAGTGACTCCATCTTCCACAGGATCAGCGTCTTTGAGAGAGAGTTCCCGAGGCTCCAGACCACGTGTGTGCACTGGAGTGGCTGAGTGTGTCTGTGCCGGTGTGTAAGGGACTCCACGCGTTGCTCTGCACATTTTTATTCTCTGTGTACGTTTTTTTCTCAAGCGGTTGGAGGGGGGTGTCATCAGGGAGAGCCACGAACAAGCTCCTTATGTCTGGGAGGCATCAGCCAGTGTGCCAGTCTGATGCCCCTGCGGCGATGGCTGGATTCCCTGTCCCCCTTTGCGTCTCTCTCTCTCACACACACTGCCCCCCTCTTTCATGCCCCCCCCCCGGGCTCTATTGTCTCTCCCTCTTCATCCAGGGGCATCTTCATTAGAGCACGCCCAGGGCATGTGGTTGCCATCGTCTGTTAGACACTGTCAGGGACGGAAGGGACCTACTAAGGCGCCGGTCAACCTTGAAGGGCAGAAAAGGGGTCTGAAAGAAGGGAAGAAGGGAAGGGGCACAGGAGGCTGGAGAAGACAGGGGAAGCAAGGAAGGCAGGAGGCAAGAAGGAGTGCAGGGACCTTAATGCCTTGTGCCTTGCCAGGTACCATTCACGTAGTGCCAGACAGAACTGGGTTCAAATCCTGCAGAAGCCAAGTACCGAGTGATTCAGAAAGATGGCTCACCCTCTTAAAGCTTGACTGACGCACCTAGGAACTGGAAGGGTCCTCGCTCCCTTTCTGTCATGTGAGGATGAAATGAGACAGTGTAGGGAAAGCCCATCCTGGGCACGTAGCCGGTGCTGCTGAAGGGCAGGGACCAGCTTTGACCTCACCCCCACTCTCTTAGTCAGGGGGGTCCCCAGCTACCCGTCCCAGGCTGCCTCCTTCCTCATGTCCGTGGGCTGTGGGAGGGGCAGACAGGCTGAGAGGGGGGCGTTCTGTGGAATTTCTCTCTAGCTCATGGCTTCTGCTTGCTCAGCACCTTGGCCTGCTCGTGACTCGTCACGTTCCTCTTCCCAGACTCTACTTCGTGACCTTCCACCTTCCCTATTTGCTGTTAACTGCCCAATTTGTTCCGTATTGCTCCAAGTCATTCATCTTTGGAGAGGAGCTTTCACGACTTGGCCACTGGCCAGTCTATAGATGGGCCATCCCCTGGCTCAGATGCCTGTCACTCAACTGTGGTCATGGAGAAGACGTTACACAATATAGAGCGTGACTGCTTAGCAGCTGTGGGGAGGAGATGCAGGAGGTGTGGGAGGACAGATTCCTGAGACCGGCGCAACAGGCAGATATCACGACTGATCTGTCTAGACAGTGAGGAGGAAGAGAGTTGGGGGGTCAAGTCCCTTCCCAGGGCTCACTGGCTCGCCTCCCCATTCTGCTGTCTCCCACCCAGTCCCCTGCTCTATGCAGAGGGCTGACATGAGCTGCACTCTACTCCTCATCCCCCCTGAATCTCAGACCCTCCCCCTTCTCCTCCTAGGCTCCCCATTCTCCTCTGAATATAAGCCACTGACTTCACTTGACTTCATTGTTAGACAACAAAGCCAACAATGCTCCAGTCAATATTTAGTGAGAAGCTTGTAAAGTGCAGTCTGTCTGCTCAGCACTGGGATTTTATCTGAAGCCAGCAGAGAACCAGGGCCTGTGGCTGTTGATCACAATTTTATTTGCTCTTCATTTTGACACATGCATCCTCTTAGCTGTGGTCTTAGGATGAATATCTCCACAGTGGAGTCAGCAGGGGAGGAGTTACCCTCAGACTCATTTTGTGCATGAAGAAACTCAAATTCAGAGAGGACCGGTGACCTGTCCAAGGCTCCATGGGGGACAACAGAGGACTTAGTACTAGAGCCTGGAGCTTCCCCCATGTGAAGCCCCTAGCATGCCTTGCCCTGTGGGATCCAAGCCACTTCAGGCTAAGACCTTCAATTGGGTTTCTCGTATCATTGCACACGTGGTTTTCACGGACGTTCCTGGTTTTGACCCCAGAGCTCCAAGGGCTCTAATTTCTTCTTGGATGGATATGGTGCCTGAGGTCTCTTCTCTTAGAGCTGATTTCCCAGGCGGGACTGTGACTTCTTTCCAGTACCCAGGACTGACCTTTCTTTCTGTGCCTGGGTCCCGCGGGCCAGTTCTTCCCTGTCCATGGTCCTAGACTTTGGATTCTTGGGAAATTTCCACCCACCATTCCCATATTTATAAGACACTCCTCACTCTCAAGGCCCTGCTTGCCTGGACCCCATGCCTAACCTCCAAGGCTACTGAGCTGACGCGCTCTTACACTTGTAAGCAGCCAGTGGGACGAGATCCTACTTGAGTTTTACACTAGGCATTGAGGTTGGAGGCCCCAGGCCCACAGATGGCTGTTGCATCATGGGATTTTCTTACCCACAGAAACTGCAGGCCAAGAACCAGACAGAATCTGAGCCAGGTACTAAGAGAGAACACGAAAAAGCAGTCTACGGGACATTTCCCCCTAATTGCTTTATAGGATCAGGAGGAGAATATAAAGGAGGAGGCTGGAGCTCAGCCTGCCTTGGAGGGGGGGAAGGTGGGTGGAGAAGTTCCCCCTTCATTAGAGGCTGGTGGAAAGACAAGAAAGCTACGATGCTGATTGCTTAAATAATGGTGAAGGTGTAGAAAGAGCCATGTAGCGAAAGTATGAGAGCTGTGTGTGTGTGCATGTGTGTGCCTGCGTGCATATGTGTACATACAAGCAAGTGGTTGCTACTGCCTTTGCATTTCTTGAGTAATGGCTGACATTTCAGGTGGCCCAAGGCTCTTAGGTTTTTCTGGCAGCTCTTCAAGGGTCTCGCCCATGGCATTTGTGAGAGTAATAAGATAGAGGTCAATGTCTGTCACGTAACTGTTCAAGGTGAACATTCCCAGTTGGCAAGAGATTCTGTTTCGTGTAGTCATGAGGGACCCAGCTTTCTTCCGTCTTGTTCATCCAGAATCTTCTAAAGAAGCGGCTCCTAAACTTGACTACACATTGAGTCCAATGGCATTCAAGTGGCCAAACCACTGTGGTAAGGTGTAGTCCTCATCTACGTGGTTAAAGCTAGATCACAGGTCCACACAGGTACATGCGGGCCAGGATTGCACATGTAGCTTTTACTGACTCTATTGGTGAGAATTTAGTCATGAACATGAACCCTTCAATATGATGCTGTGTAAAAAGTGCTAGGATCCTACTCAAGTCCAAGCAGGGGTTTCTAAGTCAGCTGTAGGAACTCAGAGAAGCCTTTTGGATGCCATGACCTGTGACTGGGTGAGCTCGGTTGGTTTTTCTGTTTAATTTCTAGCCTTGGTCTCTTAATCCAAAAATGGAACGAAGAACTGAAATTGCCCCAGAGAGTTGTGAGGATCAGGCACGATAAGGCTTGCAGAGTACCTGGCACAGTGCCTGCCCTTGGTTAGCCCTGAACGACTGACCCTCTGCTGCTCTGTCACTGGCATTTTATGGGGTTGACAAGGGTCACAGTGATAGGAAGCCTGTGTGGATCCGAGACACAGCTGAGGCTGGGGCTGGATTTCAGCTTCTTCCCTTTGGTGAGCCAGTGAGTCTGATGTAGGCTGTTTGAGGCAGCTGCTTGGCAAAAACTGCTACGAGTGGTGGTGGTAGTAGAGGTGTAGGTATGTGTTTGGGGGTGCAAGAGGCTGTGGGGGCCGCTGAACCCAGACTTTCAGGAAGGGAGGGGCCACAGTGTTGGATACCTTCACCCAGAATCTGATGGCAGAGATTGGCTTATCCGGGGCCTCAGCTCAGAAGACAGCTTGGACCCTCCCACAGGGGGGTGGGGCGTGGTGGGGGGCATGCTCAGGGTGCCCCGGGGCCCTCGAGTCCGCAGCAGACACTACGGAAGTCAGGTGACATGTTCCAGTTCTGGTTTCATTTACAATCAGAGTCAGTACTGAACTACTACATTCAGTTCTCTCTCTCTCTCTCTCGTTTACTGCCCCACACACATGTGGCTCTGTTTTCTGTGATGTGCTGCTGCTCTCTCCCTGCAGAGCTGCTGGATGAAGCAGTGCCTTTTAATGCCAAGTACTTCTCAGTTCTGGGACGTTTCTCTCCTTTCTCCACTGAAATGGAAGTTTAAGCCATTCCGCATGGCGTATGGTCTGAGGAAGAGGAAGGCTCAGGTAGATAGGGGCAGAGATCCGGGATCACTGTGTGTCCCCGGAGCCTCCAGGGTAGAAACAGGAAGGCTGGGAGCCCGTTAGCACCTGGGACGGATGCACACAGCAAACCCACTCTGCTGAGTAGCTAGAAATTTCTGCGGAAGGGTTTACAGGTGCCCATTCCAGAGAGAGCAATCAGAAGAATGTAGCGCACCTCAGGGCATCCTGCCAGGCCAGGGCCACACACAGCTGGTTAGGGTGGGGTTCTTTTGCTCTTGAGATACCTTGAGGGGCAGGCTATGGCCTCTGACAGATAAGAAGGTGGTTTCTCTTCTCTTTCATCCCGTCTTCCTCCCCAGCCCGAGCATCTCCATAACTGTAGTTGTCATCCTGCAGGGAGAAGCTGCGGCTGCATTAACAGCTCTCCTCTCCATCCCATCCCATCCCCCTCCCCCCTAGCACCTTTCAGAGGGTTGTCTCCAAAGACTCACAAACCGAAGGAGAAGACATAGGGCGGTGGGGGAGGAGAGAGCTAATTTGTCTCCAAACCAAATCAAGAAGTGTAACCTGTTTCCTCCCGTAGCAGCCAGCTCAGCAAGGAGGGGAAGCCAAGGAGAAGAAAGGCGGCCGGGGCCAGGCCGGGCCGCTGGTGGGCGCGCTGTGGGCTTCCCTGTTGCTCACGGTCAGAACCATCTTCCCAGACCGTTCAGTCCAGGCACACAGCTCTCTTGTAAAACGACCTTGTTAGACATCTAGTATAATTAGCATTACACATTGATCAAAACAATATACATATATAAAACTTTAGTGGGAACATTAAATATACAAAGCAACATATTTGGGAACATTATCTCTTGATGAGAGACACAGGCCGCCTCTTTACAGTTAATTTATGCGCCCATGGAGGAAGGTTAGTTATTGCAACAGCGTGAATAACAGAAGAGAAGATGCTGAGAGACTAGTAAATGGGAGCCTTACCCATTGCATATTTATTCGTGATTGTGGGGAAGAGCATTATTTACAGTAGGACCCACGGCCTACTCTCATTAAAGTAATCTAGATCTCATGAGCTTCATGGTAGGATTGAGCGAATGACCAAGAAGTGGCTGGCATTGTGCCCAAGTAAAATACAAAGATGGGTCACCACTACTATGTGTTCTTATGACTTGAAGGTATAATATAACACTGAGCTGTTGGAAGCAGCTGTGGACGTTTGTGGCTTCTCCCTGTTGCAGCAAAATACGAGGTGTGAATGAGCCAGGGGTGAACAAGCATCCCTCACCCTCGACTTCTTCCTTGCTATTCAAAGCCCTGAAAATGCAGACCGTGTGCTTCCAAAGAGACTGACATTTCCCAGCTAGATTTTATAAATCTCACCCACTCCAATTCTAAGCTGTCTAGTGCTTTGCACGAATTTGTGACCTGGATGAAGGACAGCTGCCTTCCTATTTCTTACTGGTATTCTCACTGCTTATCCCTCAGGAGCTGAGGATGGAAGAGGTGAGATTTGTTTTTTACTTAAAACTCATCATCTGCCTCAGCCAATGAATTCAGCACACCCCAATATGCTGTATCTAATTCTTAATGGAAGTATGTGCAAAGCAAGGAAAGATGGGAGCCCCCCCCCCAAATTTACGGTGCCTGGAATTTCGGGAAGTTTCATGGACACGACTAGGGCTGATCCTGGAAGGGGCACTTCAGTCTTCTCTCGTAGTCCTATTTGGAGAGGATGGAACGCTAACTGCTGAATGTTGGGTGCTCCCCAGTCCATAGGATTGGGGGTGTCATTCATTTCTGCCATTTGATGCGTTTGTGTGACAGTTGGGAGGTGGGAGTGAGGTGGAAGTGTTCTTTCTGAGGCTTTGAACAGTCTCCCCAGGTCGGGAAAGTCCGAGTCCAGTGTTTATAGTCCAGCTCTCTGTGTGTCAAGAAACAGTCATGGGAAAGCTGGGATGGCTCAGCGGGTTAAGCGCTCGCTTTGAAGCCCCGGGGACCGAGGATCGAGTCCCGGCCCCGGCCCATGCAGACCCACATGCCCTGCGCAGCCCTGTGCCCACCTGTGGAGTGAAACTATATGGAAAACTAATGTCAACTATGGAGACTGCTCTGGGCCCTCCCCCTTCTCTCTGTCTCTCTGTCTCTGTTTCTCTCTGTCAAAAATCAATGAAATAAATCTTTAAAAAAAAAGAAAAAAAAAAAGAAACAGTCATGACCTTGGCAACTTCTTGACTTCATCCTATAATTCTTAAAATTCATTTTTTAAAAAGATTTATGTTTATTGTTCTTGACAGACAGAGAGAGAGAGATACAGAGACAGAGAGAAGGGGGAGGGCCCAGAACAGTCTCCATAGTTGCACATCATTGGTTTTTCCACATAGTTTCATTCCACAGGTGGGAGAGGGGCTGCACAGGGCAGGAACTGGGCCGGGGTCTCACCCTGGTGAGAACTGAACTGGGGGCACTCCCCAGTTCAGCATGTGGGTCCACACGGGCCAGGACTGGGATTCGATCCTCAGTACCCGGGGCTGCAAAGTGAGCGCTTAACCCACTGAGACATCCCGGCTTCCCCCATCCTATAATTCTTGGATCCCATATTTGGGGTCCCAGGTCCAGTTTCCTCATGTGCGGGGGCTGCTTGGGCAGTGGGGGAAGGTCCCACCCCAGAAGACTTTGCTCCGGGGACAGCTCAGGGAAGCTCTCAAAGGACTGGTTCTCCTGCTCTCAAAATCATTCCATGGGACCCAGTCTAGAATCTGCCCTTGCAGCCTTTTTCTAAGTATCTCCCTTCTTGCTCTGAATCCCTTCTCAGATTTCTGTTTTCGGCACTAAATCCTGACTAGTAATTTGATGGGTTTTTGTTGTTGTTGTTTTGTTTTTTTAAGATTTATTTTATTGTTTTTGACAGAGACAGAGAGAGACAGAGATAGAGAGAAGGGGGTGGGCCCAGAGTAGTCTCCATAGTTGAATGTTGTCAGTTTTCAATATGGTTTCATTCCATACAGGTGGGCAGGGGTCACGTAGGGCAGGAACTGGGATGGGGACCTCCCGAATCAGAGGCATGTCCCCTTGAGCCAAGGGTGAAACAGGGGGAGGGGGAGAACTGAACTGGGGGCCTCCCGCATGGGAAGCTCACCCCAGTTCAGCACATGGGTCCACACGGGCTGGGGCTACAAAGCAAGCGTTTAACCCTCTGAGCTATCCTGGCTTTCCCTATATTAATGTTTTAAATACCTCTTTTCTTGATGGTCTAGAGGTTTTTTGACTTTTGTACAAATCATCCATTGTAGTGAGGTTAGAAAAAGCCAAAGGAATGCTTTTCTTTTGTAAAACGAGAGAGGGAAAGGTAATTTTCAAAGGGGGCTTGGGAAGGTAGCACCAGCATCCACAGGAGGCATGGTCCACGGCAGATGTTTCAGGAATGAGTGTATTGGATGTTGCAAAGGTAGAAATCGGTTCCATTCAATGTTCCTGTGCTCACAATCCCTGTGGAAAGTGTGAATAGAGTCCCCTAGTTTGGAGACTTGAGGCTCTCTAACAGAACTCTCTAGAAATTATTACAGGAAAAACTAAGATGCTCAGCTGTCTGTCGTGAGCACCCCAGGGTGCACTGGTGTGTTGCTACAGTTTTGGAGGGACAAATGGCTATGATTTTTTGAGGAAGGCAAGGAGCAGGGTAGAGTTTGACTATGCAGATAGAATGTAGAGAAATCAGAGGCTGACTAGTGGGAGGTAGAGGATCTAATGCAATTTCATCAGCATCATATTTGATTATTTAACGAGTTAACTGCAATGTTTAGCACCCATCCATTGCCCAGGACATAGCAGTGTGCCAATGAGTGTTTGTTCAACAGATGAATGGACAGAATCATGGCCTTGTTGTAGAGTCAATAAAACAATGTAGGTGGAAGAAATACTTAGTATGCTGGAAGGCACAATATACATATCTTTTTCAACATTGTGTATCTTACTGTGTATGTTTTATTTTAAGAATATATATGCTATTCAAAGATAGTAGAAGATGATGTATAACTGTTTAAACAGAGCTTTATTTTTATAGAAAGAAAAATTGAGCAAAAAGCAATGCTTTGTCTCCAGAGACAAAAAACCAGCACAAGTTAGGTGACATAAGAGCAAGGAGAATTGAAGTACAGCATTTTCCCCCCTTATCCACGTGCAACGTGTCCCGAGACCCCCAGTGGATGCCTGAAACAGTAGATATCACTAGTACCAAATTCTATGTCCACTATGTGTTTTCCTCTCCAGTCATACTTTTTCACATAACAAAAGCACGTTATGGTTTCTCTTGCGTGTATCTGAATTGCAGACATCACGACTCATGCGCTTTGGGGCCATTATTAAGCAAAATCAGGGTGACTTGAACATAGACACTATCATGACAGTGGACTTGATAACTGAGACGGCTACCAAGTGACTGACTGGCGAGGGTGTATGTAGTGTGAATGTGCTAGACACACGGACCAGCCACCTTCTGGTGGGAGGGAGCCGGATGTTATTCAGAAATAGGCGGACCAGATGCACCACTTTAAATGGGGCAGAAAACAACAGTACTGTCCCATTTCCAAACAGTACACCTGGTCAACCTAATTTCACTGGGTTAAATGCGAGGTGTCAGTAGGCTGACTAGACGTATCATTTGAAATGGGACAGTATCGTTGTTTCCTGTTCTGTTTAAAGCAGCACATAATGCAATACATACACGATACAGCGTAGAATTGTACACCTGAAACTTATGTCATTTTTACCAACCAATGTTACCCCAACAAATTTAATAACTAATAAAAAATAAAAATTATTTTATTACTCCTAGTGAAAAATAATATTGTGGCAAGTTTACATGGAGACAGATGATTACTAAAATTAGTGGGGCGATCACATTGTAATGTATAAAAATGTTGAATCCCTATCTTGTACACCTGAAGCGGATATAACCCATGTTAGATTATATACAACCACACTTAATTTTAAAAATTAATTAAACAAAATCAAACTAAAATGGTCAGCCTACTCAGAAAGGCACTTGATTTAAAACGTAGGACTTGCTTACTTCTGGAATCTTCTATGTAATATTTTTGGACCATTGTGGACCCCGGTAACTGACACTACAGAAAGAAAATCGTGGATAGGAGGGAATGATGAGACAGCAGAAAGAAATTCTTGACGCGAATATTACAAAGCCCGGGGCTGGTGACAAAGAAGACGGCTGGCTGTCTCCCTCGTGGCCGGAAGTCCTTCCGGGGTGCAGGAGCAGGAACCTGAGGACCGCCCAGTACCTTTGTTCTTGATCCCCAGGCTTCTGCCGTGAACATTTGGGCTGTTCACCCGCAGTGGTCAGCGCTAGCTCCGTAGTTGTAGCTTCTCCGTTTCCTCATCTCCCATTCTCCATGCTGCGCTCACTCACGTTCTAGCAATCAGTGTCATGAAATGATTTCAAGTGCCACCCGGGGTCCACAGCCGAGCTCCTGGCCCCCTGTGGAGGCACCTACAAATGGCCAATGGCTTTAAACATTGGTAACAGGCCATATTTGGTCACTTTCCCCACGGGACCCAGGGAATGGCTTATGGTCTGTCTTGCCAGCTTTTGGGGAGCAGAGGCAATGTGGGAGCCCTGTAATGAATGCCCATCTCCTGGTCCAGCCAGTGAAGGGCAGATAGACAGACTGGCAGGCCGGCGTGCGGGCACCTGCCATTTCAGCCTATTTGCATCTGCAAAAAGCAACCGGGAGTTGTGTTAACATTAGACAGCACTAATAAAGGCAGCTGGCATTGAGGAAATTAGTTGAATGCTTCCTGGATAATCGTCAGTGAGGACGTGAAAGGTGTGTTGTACGTAAGAGAAGCTGATCATAAACAACCAGGAAGCCAGAAATAGACCCCCAGCTCTTCTCATTCTTCTGACTCTGTGTGGCTTCTCTGCATGGTCCTATCTGTCTTTTCCCTACACCTTTTCATTTTTTACTGAGGACAGAAGCAAAGGTGACCCTTGACGTCCACCATGTGTGACATGAGAGAGTCCTTAACCAGGGACACACGCTATTTCCAGAGAGTTCCAGGCACAAGCCCCCATTGCAGAAGCATGCCTGACTTGCCAGGGTGCTTTAGAACCTCCTGCCTTGATCCAAGACTAGGGGTGCTCAGAACAAACCTCTTTCCCACGTGCCAGATGATGTCCATTTTTCTACCTGCCGAAGGAAGTTTTTACCCTTGCTTGAGGTCATACTGTCCTGTCATTTTTTCTAATGTGACTTCTCACCTCATTTTCTCTCTCCTTTCTTGTCTGGCCTTTTATAATGTTTCTTATCCCCAAGGAGCGTCCCAGCCGTTTCCCCCACTGCGTGCTATCCCTTGTCACTCATGTTCTGACCCATTGCCACGTTAGCATTCTCCAAACCCACCCTGGGCTCCTTCACCCGTGACCCATCCTCATCCATAGGAAAAAAAAAAGAAGAAGAAAAAGGAAGTGTCGACGTCAACAGGGAACACGGCTCTGTTTGCTGAAGTGACCTGCGAGATTTCCAGCAGAATTACTAATCAATTAAGCTCCTGAATAGACTTAAGTGGCCTGGGAGTGGCTGGTCACAGCTGTGAGGTAATGAAGGACACAGATGAGAGTCCTCTAAGCGGCCACAGAGGAGGCAGGGGGGCTGGCAGCGGAAGTGAGGAGAGGGTGATTACAGCCGCCAAGGGTGCTCGTTGCCGTGTGTGAGTCTCAGCCTGGGCCGCAATTCCACGTCCCCCCGGGGCGCTTCTGCGCGCACAGGAGACAGTCCGAACTCAGCAGCGTGCGCCCACGGGGCCGTCTCACCAACGCACCTCAGCATTTTAAACGGGGTGTTGGTCACTAGTCGTGCGCTGTTAGCTTCATCAATAAGTGCGGTGGGGGTCCCACAGCATTTCATGGCCAGCTCCTCCCCACAACTGAAATTAAGAAAAGAATCAACAGTGAAGTGTTGGGGAAGTGAATTTCGCTATAAGGGGCCGATCTTCTTATTTGTTATTATAGTTGACCTACAATATTGTATCAGTTGCAGGTGTACACCACCGTGATTCGATATTTCCATATTTTATGAAATGATCATACGTTAAGTCTAGTGCCCATCTGTCACCATACCAAATTGTTTTAATGGTAGTGACTGTCGTTCCTATGCTGTATGTCACATTCCGGTGACTTATTTATTTTATAACTAGAAGCCTGTACCTCTCTGGGGTGCTCGTATGTGTCCGGTGGGGAGAGAGAATGGGAGGGAGAGGGGACAGAAATGGTGGAGTTGATTCAGAGGGAGACAAAGAGAACACCCAGAGAGGACTGGGCTTCTGCATGAACTGGGAAGCCTTTCACATGCATCATGACGTTCAGAGGAGAGACAGAGCCTAAGCAACACCTGGGGAGACCCCAGCATCCCTCTCAACACCAGAGAAGACCGACTGAGCCGAAATGATTGTTCCCAGGCCTTTACCATTGGGTGCTGTCCCTTCCCAGGTGCGGAGGTCTGCTTCCTAACAATTAGGGGTGAAAATTGAAGGTGAAAGACGTAACGTGATTGATGGATTCCATTGGGCCAGACTGCTTATCTTACTCAATATTGAGCAGCTGCAGACAGACACTGAGAAATGCCCACAATCTGGTCCCATCGCGAACGCTCCAAAGAGGGCTTTCTGGTGGATGCCAGGCTGCGGTCCACAGGGGACACGGGGACTCGGAATCAGGTGGGAAGAGGCTCTAGGTCAGGCCAGGTCAGGGACAGCCACTGCCTGTGCTTACACTCACACGCATCCTTAGCGAGAGGGACGGATGGTGAGTGTCAGCTGTGAGGCCATTGTACCTGCGTATTCTTTGTATCTGTGCACGCAGTTCATTGTCAAATGGGAAAGTTCAGTGCTTCTGCGTTCATCCCTTTGAGTATCCTGACGAAATACCATTTGCAAATTATGAAGAAATGGCACCCTGGTGAGATGAACCAGCGCTTTATTCCAGCTGCAAGGTGGTCCCAACAGTAACGACTCCCATGGACAGCCGCCGCTCCCTACACTGTGCCTCAGACATTGACGGCGAAGGCAATTTATCTTTGGGTCTTTGTCAAGAGCTCTGACACTTTTTGAATTACCAGCGTGGAGCAGGATGAAGATGAGGAACAACTGGTGGTGACGTAACACCCACAGGGGGAGGGGGCCACATGGGTGGGGGCTTGCCAGCCTGTGTCCCCAGCTGCCATGGAGACGTAGCAGGCACTGGCTGCTGGTCCTGAGGCCAATCTGTGTCCAACTCGGGGGTCAAACCGGGTGAGTAGGGCCTGAAATATGAACGACTGAAACAATCAGACCATTATTTCTGGTTATTACCTAGATTCATGTTTTCTGTGGAAGGGTAGATAGCTTTGGTTTATGGGAACCAATTAATGCATGATGTGTTCCTGGAGACCCTAGAAACTCATCCTTGTGTCTTCTCCCTCTGCATTTACTCTTCTCTCTCTCTCTTTCTCTCTCTCTCCATCTCTCCCCCTCTCTCTGCCCCTTCCTCCATTCTTCCTCCCTCCCTTTTTCTCTTTCACACACACACACAGCATGACACAAATATTCTTTGTCTTGCCATAATAATCGGACCATTATAGACTAGAACACGAGGTGCGTTCAAAGCAGGCGTGTAGCACAAGTGGGGGAAATGGTTCTGAAGGCCGGGCGTCTTCAGGCCACTTGGGTGTCTGAGGCATGTCAGAGCTGAGCGGTTCCTTGGAAGGCATCTAGTTGCTCAACTTCCTTTTACTAGTGGAGGAAGCTGAGACCCCAAGATGAAAGTTAGTAACACAGGTAGCCTGTGATTCCTAATTCTCCTCGTCAAAAAACTGGATCTCACCCACAGCCTACCCAAACCCGGCCATCTGTAGCCGAAAGCCACACTCAGATGTCATTCTTTGTACCTGCGCCCTGCACGTGCTGGAAGAAGCCCACCTCGTCCACCTGCTGTATTCACTCCAGGCGGCGGTCTCCCCTTTTGAATGAGGAGAGCGAAGAAGAGCAGGCAGAGGTCAGAGCGCTCACTTCGCACGGGGCCTCCCTAAAGGGCATCTGGCCCTTCCCTGTACTGCCGAGGAGCTCTGCTCTGAAGTGGGGACATGATTAGAGGACGCCAGGCGGAGGGCGGGTCTTCTCACTCTAGCCGAGCCCTGGGTCCGTCTGTTCTGCGTGTCCCTGCTCCGTGGTCTGCTGGGACCACAGCTCCAGCCCAAGCTCTGTGTTCGGCTCATTGAGGTGACTGCAGAGCCACCGGCTTCCATGACATGGTGCTGAGGAGGCAGGGCTGCGGGAGGATGTGAACAGGCGGTCCCTAAGACCCAGGCACTGAGCCTCGACCCCAGATGGCTTTCCCTTCTGCTGAACCCAAAGCCATGCCAGTAGAGGAAAGCCACATTGAGGTCACCGCATTCCTGGGGGATAAAGAACATCTTTGTCCACTGTTGCCAGGCCTCTGGCTTTGGGCTGATTCAGGCGGCGGCCCCCTGCTGAACATGAGCATTTTCAGTATTTCTTACACTTACAGCCATGGAAAATGAAGTACATGCAGGCCCACAGAAGTGTGCGTGCACACACACACACACACACACACACACACACACACACACACACACGCGCCTTACCTCTAGGAGCAAACACTCTAGAATAACCATACCAGACAGCCCCATTATGTCTCTAAAAGGAAAAGATTCCTGAAGTGCTCGAAGCTTACCTGATCAGTGTCTTGGGGTTTGATAATCTCTAATTTCCTTCTCTGGAATATCTGGAAAACAAGAATAAGGCCTACCTTGAATGACTGTTATGAGCATGAGAAATAGAAAACCCTTGAACGAGTGTCTGCATGAATAGAATCTAGTTTTTGCTCATAATTTCTTGTTGGGACATCCTTCTAGTTCACACTCACAGCTCCTTTCTCTATAGCTTACTTCCTGCCCGGAGACATGTGTGCCCCACTCCAGAATGGGGACAGGAATGCCATCAGCAGGCCTTCAACCTAACAAGGGCCAGTTGGAGGCGCTTCTCTACAGATTTAGACATGGACCCAAGAGCAAAATTAAGCTTACTGGGTGGTCAGGACTAAGAAGCACACTCGAGGATTCCGGGCAATCACGTTGCACAGGGTTTAGTAGGGAGTGTGGGTAGCAAACCTGTAAGTCCAAGAGGAGACACAGGGGACAGACAGAGGGGCACAGAGATGGAAGAAAGAGTGCTAGTGGCACCCAGCCCCTTCGTCTCTCTGGCTGGCACAAGACAACCCTGTAGCCTAACATCCTCCCTGCTATTCTTAGACAAGCTTAAGGGAGTTCCTCTTGTAACTAATGAGTCCTCCCTAGAAAATGATGATAATGATGTTGATGATGAAGAAGATGATGATGACAATGATGACGATGATGGCGCTACCACTACAGGGATAAACACAGCAAACCATTGAGCAGCATGGGTTTGACCTGTGTGGGTTTGAACTCATGTGTGGATTTTGTTCAATAAATATACACTCAGTCCTCTATATCTCCCTAGGTTTCGCATCCACAATTTCAACCAACTTCCCATCAGTAGCAGTCTCTTCTATCAGTAGTTGAAAATTTGTAGATGTGGAGGGCCAACTGTGGGCCTCGTTCTAAGTCATTATACATAAGGGACTTGAGCATCCTTAGGTTTTGATATCTGTGGGGAGTGGGATGAAGGTCCTGAAACCAATCCCCTGAGGATAATGAGGGACAAGGGACGACTATAGTTAAAATCTGGGGGAGTCAAAGTACATCTGATTGTGGGTGGGGGTCAGAGCCCTAACCCCTGCATTATTCAAGGGTCAACTGTGTATGCACATAAAGATCAATTATGTCTCTAACTTCTGGTTTCCCAGAGTTACTTAAGAATGTGACTTTGTGTTCCTCTTAAAGAGATAGCAATGCCCTCAACACCAACAGCAGGGCAACTGGTTCACCCTTGTACGGGCACCTGTCATTCATATAAGACAAGGTTGGTTGCAGTGAGGACAGACACCTGACTGATTCTCCTCTCTCCACCTGATGCTGGCTTTGAAACACACCTCCTTACTACACACTGCGTGGTCCCCTGGAGCTCTGCCATTGACCTTGGGCAAATAACCTTCAGAAACATTTAAATCAAGCTCGTCCAACCTGTGGCCCAGGGGCTGCCTGGGGCCCGGGATGGCTCTGAATGCAGCCAACACATCTTCGTAAATTTTCTTAAAACATTATGAAGTTTTTGTTTTGTTTTTTTGCAATTTTTTTTTGGTTCCTTCGTGATCATTAATGTGAGTGGATTTTATGTGTGGCCCAAGACATTCTCCTTCCCATGTGGCCCAGAGAAGCCACAAGGTTGGACGCCCTGATTTAACGAATGTGATTCCTCGGAGCAGCGGCGTGTAGACCAGGATCAAAGCTGAGTGCTCAGTGAGCGTAAACCTCCCCCTTTGTACACAACACCCTCAGCGCTTCCCAGTACGCGTGCCCAGGGTTCCTTTAATACTCACCGCGCTCAGCGAGAAGAGCGAGGCCCTTGTTGAGCAGAGAGTGTGGAGACTTCCTTTCCCTGTGGCAGGTGTAGCGCGCATTAGCTGGGCAGGGCTGGTGGAGACCCTACAGCCTCTGAGTCCCCTGCTGGCTCTGTCTACACCGCCTTGGGCAGCACATTTCTTCCTCTACCTCTTGACAACCATATTTACCGAGAGTCAACATTTTACTAGGCACTGTAGGAAGATATACAAACAAAAACTAGAACACACGGTCCCTTCTACCCTCAAGAACCTCATGATTAAACGATGTTATAAAGCCACAGAAGCAGTAGGTAATGTGGACAAGTGAAATCTCTGCACAGCATGAAGGTGGGGAGTAGATTTGCCAGGCTCTGAACCAAGGTCTGAAGATGAGGGAGGAAACATCTCCCCATGACGAGAGGGCAATTGGGAGGGAAGACACAAGGGTTCGGAACGTGGACGGTTCTTCCCTCGTCCATCAGTTTTGCGAGAGAGTATGCATTACACCAGGGGACGCGTGGGATACTGAAAGCGGAAGCAAGCGGGGCTGGTGATGCAGCGTCTCGAGTCACCCAAGTGCCAGAATCACACACACAAATGAGTGGTTTTCAACTTGGCTGCACAGTAGGACCACCTGGGAGCTTTAAAACTACTGAAGGGCGTCGGTCCCACTCCCAGAGGCTCTGATTTCATTGGTGCAGGATTCGGCCTGGCGTGCAGGATCTCTCAGAGCTTCTGGATGATTCTAATGCACAGCCGAGACCCAGGGCCACTGCTGGACAGAAGGACCAGTGGGGTAGGAGCAGGCAGTCTGTGTGTGTTTTCTCTGTGGTGCTGGGTGTGTAAAGTTGTGAGGTTCGGGGCCAAGAGTGAGGAGATATTCTCATCCGTGACCCATCTTCACGCTTCCCTAGAATCTGGTCCCACCTGTCTGAGTGACCTCAGCTCAGCCACCCTTCCACCCCCTTCTCTGTTGCCCCAGACCCCCCAGGCTGATGCTCACCCGGTCAGTGCCTGTGACCTGAGAGATGGTCGATTGTGAGAAAAGGGGGCCCCCTCTCACCTGAGCAGGGACCCTAGCCTCTGCCGGCTCTCAGCACTAAGGGAGAGCTGGTCACTGCCCATTTCCGAAGTTCTGCCCACAGTTTCTCCTCAGCAACGCGGTTCCCGTTGGCTGTATCTTGGCACACGGTCGGAGACCGGGGTGGGCTGCAAGGAGAAGCAGGAGGGAGAGTCGTTTTGCTGCTTCGAGCCCAAGGGAGCTCTGGAAACGTCTCTGACTCTAATTCATTCTGCTATTTGGAACTAATAACAATAAAAACTTGCCTCTATATAGTATTTACTACGTGCCAAACACTGTTCTAAGCACTCTACAAATATTAACTCGTTGGATTTTCATAGCCCCCTTATGAGTTAGGTACTGTTACAATCTCCAGTTTATGGATGGGAAAAGCGAGACACAGAGAGTTCGTGAGTTGCCTGAGATGACACAGAACAATCAGTATAAACCGGGTTCATGGTCGGAGTCTACTCACAACGTTCTTATGCAAACTTCATCAAGAGTTAAGACACTCTGGACATGGCTCATAGCAACACAAACCGTCGGATAAAGTGCCCAAACAGTCACAGCTTTAGAACGGGCATCAGCAGCCAGCTCGGGCCAGGAAGGCTTCCTGGAGAAGCAGACCTGAATGGAAAGCCCTGCCCACAGACAGAGGTCAGCTGGTCGGCTGAGTGGAGTTGGCAGTGAGCCTGCATGGACCAATGTCATGAAGAGCTGGGCTCACGGGCACTGAGCCTGTTAGGGGGTCCTGAGAGCCACATCGAGGTGGTCAGGTGTGGTGGGCTCCAGCGGTCTAGAGCTGGGGGTCGCTGGATGACGGTGGTGTGCAGGCACATCCTCCAGGCTGGGAGAGGCCATGGAGGCCGGCAGCCCCGTGGGAGGCCGCTAAGACCATACTGTGGTTCCCCCTTTTTCTACTGAAGGAATCTGCAGTTCACGCAGTCAGTTTTGGAAGCCACGGTGAGCACAGTGCTGGGATGAGTTCCCAGAGAGTTGCGAAGGCCCCTGAGGGGCAGCCCTGGCCCACGCAGGAGGGGCAGCCCAGGATTCTGAACGACACCCCGAATTGCACGGCCGTCTCCGCAACCTGCTTTCAGAAGGATGCATACACGTCTCTGAGGAATTCCAAAAGGGACACAAAACCCTGGATGCTTCCGAAGCTGGGCTCTTTGCATAACACGACCCTCCGCGTGCTCAGGAGGCAAATGACGGTGGGCATAAAAGAAATCCATGGCTGAGCCTGAAGCATGAGCGTGAAAAGTGGATTTCAATAAAAGATGATATAACAACAAGAGATAACTGTAAATGGGATTGAAAGTAAGTGACATAAAACTCCAGCACAAGGCTCCCTGTTGCAATTCTGGAAACTTTACGTCTCACAGCTGCACAGCCAGCAGCGTTTGGACTTTTTTTTCTTCTTTCCATCTCTGTGAATTCATCCCATGTGGTGAGGTCTGATAGGCCTTGGGGGGGGTCACACACGTGTCCAGTTCTCTCCAAGGAGATGAAAGGGGAATGGGCCCCAGCCTTGAGGAGACTCTTTATGCTTCTGTTGTCCTCAGCCTCACACTCCCTCAATAAGAAGCTGCTGGAGTCTCTCAGGCTTCCTCTCTAAGGAGCCTGTTTTCCCATCTGCACATGGTCCCAGCCCAGCGAAGACACCTGGGGAAATGATAGCTAAGAGGGTGGGTGTTCCAGGTGACATGAGCTCCACAGTCATTGGGTTGTGTGAACACAGACAGTGATGTGTCCCCAAGTAGCAGAAAACTCCCAGAATCACTGCAAACGGTGTGCATCCTCTCAAACCAGGGTGAGGTTTGCAGGGGGAATACAATAGCCGGAATCCTCTGGGCCTGACCTGTTCAGCTCCACCCATTTCCATCTCGTCAAGGCTTGGCTGAACACTGTCACCATCTTCTGGAACATTCTACTCTCGTCTGTCCCAGAAATCAGCCAGTTCATGCCGAGCCTACCAGCTGTGTCAGTTCTGACGGGCAGGGTCCAAGGAGGGTGGAATGAGAAGATCCTGTGAAATCTCCCACCCCAGCATCTGCGATGGCAACTCAGGATTGTTAGTATCAAATGTTGCCTTCTGAAGTTAAGCATAAGAAGGTTTCTGTTTGGGGGTGGGCAGTCTTTCATGGGTTATCTTTCTTTTTAAAATTCTCTTTCTAAACCTAAGGGTTAGGCATGATCAAGCCCCATTTTGCCCATTTAGAGAAGTGAGGGGGGAAAGGTGCAGCAGTTAGAAGCAGCACCTAAGGGCATGGAACTGACTTTAAATCTGATCTCTGCTTCTTCATCTCACAGTAAAACCTCGAGCAGGTGACGTAACCCCTGGCAAGGAATAACGCGATAGGGCTGCAGGGGAAGCAGGTGGCACATAATAAGACCCGACTAGGTGGTAGCTGGTGGTGGTTATTCTTGCAGTAAGGACATGCCCACCAGCGGAGAACTACCAAGAGGCTGGATTGGGATTTAAGCTCCACCTCCAAATTCTACGCCTTTCTATTAAGTTACGCCCCCTCTCAAGTTTGATAGCCAGTGAGCAGTAAAAGGAAACATTGATTGATCGATCATCAGCAAGGGCCAGGTATTGGGCTGGATACTGTACACAGATGATTTCACTCCACCTTCTCAACAGCAGAAGTACTGAGAAGGTGCCATTGTTCTCCCCGTTGTATGGATGTGAAGACTGAGGTGGGGCCTTCATATAGCCCATCTTCAGCTCACGAGTAACAGGACCAGAATTTAATCCCCAAATTGTCTACTCCAAGGTTGTACTTTTCACATATTGTCTTCCAGGTACAATATGTATGTGGCACAGTGAAATATATATATTTATTTATTTTATTGTTTGAGAGAAAGAGAGAGAGAAAGAGAGAGGGCCCAGGGCAGTCTCCATAGCTGTACATTATTAGTTGTGACATGGTTTCATTCCACACAGTTGGATGTGGGGTGGGAACCAAACCGGAGGCCTCCCCCATGGGAGGTGGGAACCTTCAACACCGAGTCATTACCATGATTACCAGGTGCGCTGCAGTTCAGCATATGGGTTTGGGAATCGAACCCGGGACCTTGCAATTGAGAGACAAGCACTTAACCGCTGAGCTATCCTGGCATCCCCACCAGGTACAATATATTTTTTTACCTCTGCACCCAACACTCTGCTAAATGGAAGTAGTCATCAAGGATTTCATCCTGCATGGGGCGGAAGCCAACTTGAAGACAGAGATTCCAGTGGCTTTGCCAGATTCTGGCTGCTTTGCAGGATCGTTGCCCATTTTGGAAGCCAGCTTGCTAGCTGGGTTCCCACAACTCACTCAGCCCCTCCGATGACAGAGACATGTTTGCCCTTGAGAGTCTGGGGTCTGTGCTAGATCAACAGGTGACTGATTTCCTCCATCTTGGACCTCAATCTGGCCTTCTTTGAATATAGAGAGCCGTTCATGACTCAACTTGAGAGAGTGCTCAGCCAGAGCCCAGCGGGAGGTGCTGGGCTAGTGCAAAGGAGGAGAGGAATTCCGACCCTGCACACAGGGCAATGCGTGTCAGAATCCCGTTGTTCCCTACATGAACGGGGTTGGGCGCCCAGTATTACAGTACAAATCCAACCGTTCAGTGACAGGCGGGGGCCTGGTGTCTCCCTCCCAGGAGCACAGGGTCACCTGCTAGCAGTGATGCTTTCCTGAGCATGGAGCTCTGCCCTCCCTGCTGATTTTGTCACGACAGTGCCTGCGCATCCCAGGAGGCTGAGAAAATCCTCAGAGGATGGCGGAGGGGTGGCACCGGCTAGCATCTTGGAGGCACTGGACTTTGGAAGGAGAAACGCCAGCTAATGTCAAAAGCAGCACGCTTGAAGTCCTAGCTTTCATCACCCAGTGCTCCCCCCATCAGAAGTGACAGGGAGGGATGACATGCAATTGATTCACCAGCCCAGGAGGTTCATTTCCAAGCACAATAGCCTTGCTGGCAGTGGGCCTGGCTCAGAGGAGACGGAAGGGAAGAAAGAAAAAGGGAAGAAAGAAGAAGAAAACATCTGGGAAGAGAATCAGCTCATTAGAGGAGACCTTTGCAGGGTGACCCGCTAGGCACAGAGGACGTGGGGGCTGTTTGGTGCCTGAGACTCCTGTGTCCCCGCCTGTCTGGGGTGACCACACAGCACCCGTGGGGAGGGTGGCTCTGGGTGATGTCAGAAATAAGGGTAGGAGTAAGGTCACAGGTGTTGGGCCCGGAAGGAATCGAAGGCTTGCCTGATGATCCGGGACATGCAGGCACGACTCCATCCCTGTTATCACCAGCATGACACGAACCGCCAGCATTCAAGAAAAAGTCTGAAAGAGTACCCCATGTCATTATTATGCCAGTGGCACCTTTCAAAATTCTACCAGTTAAATTTCAGGAGCTTGGTGTTTGCAGTGCAGGAACCATCAGCTGTGCCTTCCTGTCGTGGTCACTGAACTTGGGGGGATTTTCATTCCCAACTGATGTCGTGGGAGGCCCGGGAAGGTTCTGAGTAATGTTTTGCACAAAAAATTGTCAGCTTTCAAAGTGATCATGAATTGTTTCACCACTTTAATCTTGCATATCTATATCTATCTATATCTATCTATCTATCTGTATATGTGATAGAATGTCAACATATAAAGCACATCAGAGACTTTTGTTCACTTCAGTGTTCATGTAGCTGATCACCTCCATACACTTATTTCAAAGGGAATATTTAAACGGAAACAAAGTTCAATAGAACGCTTGTATTACTGAGGTTGCTATCCTGACTTTATGTGTTGGTAATCCTATGTGAACACACTAAGGATATTAGAAATGAGGCTGAGGTGGGCATTGAACTCCCAGCTTTGCCAAGAGCTACCCCTAGGTCCGAGCCACACAGCAAACTTTGGTCAGAGCCCAGCAGTTCACGCTGAGCACTGGTCTGGCCTGAGGCCTTACGGTTGTGCAAGTGGCAGCCATTACACTGGGCACTTGGGGGGTCCAGAGGCCAGGGTGGCTGCCCCTCCTCCTTGAGCTCAGCCGGTGGGCCCAGCTGTGGGAACCACTCTCCTCCCCTCCTCTTGGTTTCTCCTAGTCTCCCTGAGGCTCCACCCCTCCTCCCATGAAGTTCCACCCTTCCTCCCTCTGAAGCTCCACCCCTCCTTCCTCTAAAGCTCTGCCCTCTTCCCCTGAAGCTCCACCCTCTTCCCCTGAAGCTCCACCCCTCCTCTCCCTGAAGCTCCACTCATCCTCCCCAGAAGCTCCGCCCCTCCTCTCCCTGAAGCTCCACCCCTCCTTCCTCTAAAGCTCCGCCCTCTTCCCCTGAAGCTCCACCCCTCTCCCTGAAGCTCCACCCTTCCCGCTTTGCTCTCCACCCCTCCCACTTGGCTGGTCCCCTGGATGGTTCTCTATTTAACTCTCTAAGCCTCATTAACTACAAACCCCCTAACTTGACCGCTCGCCCAATTCAGAGGAGCCCCTTTTTCAGCTATAGTTATTTTTTCCTTATGTGTATTCATTTCCTTGAACACTTGCCTTATTAATCACTTTAACCATGAAATTAAGACAATGATTTTAACAAGGTAATGGGTGATAAAGAGCAGGCGATGCACATTTATTCCACGGTAGCCCTGGATGAGAGCCTCGCCAATAATGTACTAGGTGGGGATGGGCTTCAGGGGGTCAGACGGAGGACGGTCCTGAGTCACTGATTCACGGGCACCCTGTTTCTGTCAGCGCGGTCACAGTTAGGCTTTCAGACCCCATGGAGTGCGGTGCCAAGTCACTGTGAGTGACAGTCATTTGACTAGACCTAGCGGCTGCTGCCCAGGAAGGCCTGCCCAACCCCCTCTCCTCTAGAAAATCATGTCTTTCCCACCTCCTTCCCTTCTTCCCCTTCAGTTTCCACCTTCTTGACTTCCTCCATTTGCTGTCCCTCGTGCGTTACCCCCACCGGAGGATCACAGGACGAGTTTGTTTTACGTTCCATATGCCATCTCGCTTTATTTTATTTTTTTTAGATCCACACCACGATGCCCCTTCCAGGTCTCCAGCATCTCCCACGTGTCCTTGTTCATTCTCTCCCCCACCAACAAGGGAGCGCTTGTTCCCATGGGGTCGTGGGGTCTCTGGGCACAAGGGGCAGCAGGGACACGCCAGGGCACTGAGTGGAATTGGACAGAACCCAAGACTTCTGGCCTCCATCGGCTCTTCCCTCTGTCACGAGTCACTGAAGCTGGGACCTGCTTCTGGTCAACCTGGTCTCACTGGGGCTAAATTCAAGCTGTCACTGTACCCTTGTTGTGCATCTCGTTCGGTCACAGGACAGCCCCCCTCATGATGGGATGGTCCCCATTTACCAGATGCGGAGGCTTCCACAGTCAAGTGTATTTCCCCAAGGCCACTGGAGCGTAGAGCCCACTCCTGAGAGCACCCAGCCACAGCCTGCCCGCCGTGCGCGTCGGCTGAGGGGTGGCTCACTAGTACTGTCGTCATTTGCTAAGCAATCCGACCGCACGGCACCGACATGGATTGGCCATTCGAGCAGGAGTTGCTGGTTTTGCTCCGAGACCAGGCAGCAGGGATAAAAGTGGATCTTAGGTAAGAGAGGAACACACTGGCGGGGAGGCTTGCTGATCCCAGAGTTCCCCTGGGATTGGGACCCCCGGGGTTTAGGGAGGCCCATTCCCAAAGCAGAAGGAAGGCCGCTCTGTATCCTCCACTTAGGCCTGCATGTTCCTTCTCTGCAGAAGAATAAGCAAAGATGTGCCTCGCCTGGGCAGATGGGGGCCCCAATTTCCAACACCAGGACCTCCAGGGGCCCTTCTCCTGGTATGGGGCTCTGCCGGGGCCCTCTCTGGATGTGTGGGTGAGGGTGGCCCCAGTGTGCACTGGCTGTGCCTTCACGGGCCAGGCACCCCCAGACCTCCCGGCAGGGTGTGTTCCTCTCCAGTGGTGGGAGCTCAGCCATCTCAGGGTTCCCCCACACTCACTTCTTCCCCCGCTGGCCCTGAGCCCGGTCCAGCCCACGCCTCCTCTGGCTCACACCCTGCGGGCATGTTTTTTTCAGGAAGGGAGCAGCCCCTCCCGGTCAGCCAGGCCTGGAGTCAGACGCAGCTCTGTAATGGCTGTGAGTTCATCCTGAGGCTCCCAGACCTTCTCCCCAGCAGGAGAGGCGCTGGGCGACCAGCCTGTCTCGCTGGGTTGGCCCTGCCGTCTGAGCTCCAAACCCAGTGTTCAGGCCGATTTCATTAGCAAAGAGCGTCAGGAACTGGGCAAAATGTTTTCTAAGCACCCCCTCAGTCTTCACAACAATGTGACGACTGGGTACTAGCCAAGCCTCTAATTTATAGATGCAGTCAGATTAATCACACTGGACATGTAGTCTGCCATGCACTCCTCTAAGCTATTAATATATATCAAATATATGCTATCCATGTACTTTATATTGATATATGCAGTGTATGATATTAACATACAATATAACATATACCATATATATTAATTCCCTCCATCCTCATCACAATCTTATAAGGTAGGTATGATTATAATGTCCACTTCACGGAAGAGGAAGGTGTGACACAGACATAAATAACTTGCCCAAGGTCACACAGCAAGCACACAGTGGGCCATGTGTTCTGGAGCCTACCTCCTGTGCTATTAATATATTGTGTAGCTGAGATGCCCAGTCACTTATCCAAGGTCCCACCCACTAGGAGGTATCAGTATTTGAACCCTGGTTAGCCTGACTCCATAGCCGGGGCTCTTACCAATCAACACACAATATACTCTCTCTCATTTGGATAAGACCTGGAAACTCACAGCCTAGAAATCAAGCCAAGTAAGCCAGAGCAGAAATATTGTACCACTGGGGCTTATCCAAGCGGCCCCAGCTCTGCTTGCCCCACGGCCTGGGCTGGGAACACAGCCAGGCGACCATGCAAGCCAACACAATTCACGGGCCCAGGGTTGAAAGGAAATGCAACTATAAGCAGAAGAGATTGGAATGAACATTTAAAAGTCCCTTCCACAGCCTGGAAACCCACCATCTAGAATACAGTGGGAAGCAAGACTGAATTCTCTCTCTTCCTCAGCCCTGTGGCTCCTATCGATGCTGTTATCTGCACTTCCGGACCACTGGCCCAGGCACCAAGATAAATACAGTCTCCCTGCCCGCAGTGGCTGGAGGTCACTGCCGAGTAACTCCGATTGCTGAAATAAATGATGAGGGAGCTTTCTCCCCTCCTCTGAGTGCTCCATTAAGCAAATGAAATAGAAGCACTCAGACACACTCCCTTTTTCCTTTTCTCTTGTGATTAACGGCATCATAAAAATGAGATTAGGAGAGCATACATTTTCAAGAAGCTCATCTCAAGTGACAAACCATGCAAAGGACAACGGTAAACAAAAGTCAGACCTATGTAGGGGACCTCAAGGTCCCGTCTGACTCACCCCCCTGTTCCTGATTTGAGCCCCTCTGGTCTTCTCAGCCCCTTTTCCCCATCTTACTCCACAGTCTCAGTCTTCAGAGGAGGCCTCAGTGGGTAGGGTCTCAGGAAGAGCCAAGTGACCTTTGGATATGGGTCTCTCACTGGTTCCCCAGCCAGGCACTGGTTACCACCCTGCAGGAGATTTTAGTGGGGTTCTGCCCAAGGGAGCTGTTATCTAGAAAGCTCCGTGTGCTCTGATGGCTGGGGGTAGCATCAGCCAGCTGGCCGGGACACCTGGGTATCTATCAGGCTTTTCCTTGTCCACTCCTGGTCTCCTGAGGCCTGTAGTCTGATAACTGGCAAGTCTGTCGTGCTTGTTGGTGGTTCTAACCTCGTGTCAGTTCTAGCCCCCGGAATTTGGTAAATGACGTCCTTCTGGCCTTGCCCTCCTGGATCCTGGCTTCCTGCTCGCCTTGACCTGTGGTGGGTTCCGTGTGTCAACCTGGTGCTTCGGGTCCCCACTTGACTGTGCGTGAGGTGAGTGTGAAGTGAGGCGGCATCAGCTCCCAGCACCAGGAAGCATTTGGAACACAATGCTCCCCAACAATCGCTCCCCCTGTCTATGCACGTAGGACTCAACCTCACACTCACTAAAGCGAGTTCTCCCTATACTTTCTTCTTAGTTTCTGGAGAAGAGGCTACACACAACAATATCCATGCAGACTTCTGACCATAATCATACACCCTTAAAAGCACACACACACATACATGCATGTATACACAGCTGACTCGTATGGGTTCCTACATGAAAACATGGAACCAGCCACTTACATATATAAACTCACAAAGACTGACCCTGTGCACGTGTACGTGTGCACGCGCACACACACGCTTTCATAAATGCACACACATTAGAAACTAAAGCCAGATGAGGGTCTGCCATCTATCATGTTTATATTTGTGACATCCGTGTCTAATACAGTGCCTGGAATAGAACAGGCATTCAATGAATCTGGGTTTTTTTTTGTTGTTGTTTTTTTAAAGCTTTTTTTGGTTTCTTTGTATGGTTTTATTTATTTATTTATCTATTTATTTATCTATTTATTGTTTTTGACAGAGAGAGAGATACAGAGACAGAGACAGAGAGAGAACTGAACTGGGGGAGCTCCCAGCTCAGCACATGGGTCCACATGGGCCGGGGCCGGGATTCGATCCTCGGTCCCCGGGGCTGCAAAGTGAGCGCCTAACCCACTGAGCCATCCCGGCTTCCCCGAATCTGTTTTTAACAAATGACTGTAGAGGTACAGACCCAACTTCCTGCTTAAGCCACATGAGTGACTAGAGAAGCTCACCTAATTCTCCAAAGCCTGAGTCGGGGTCCCAGGAACAGGGGAAACCCAGATAGTGTGACAGGAAAGAGTCTTAACTGACTTCCCTCACCCCAGTTCACCGGCTGCTCCTTCACACCGGGGCTGGCATGTCCCTGCCAGCCCTGGGCACCCGCTTCCTATTGCAATCAGCCCTGATCTTTCATCCTGCTCCAGCACCCACCCCCAAATCCTCATGCAAAGTGGTTCCCCTGTGTCCACGGTTTCACTTTCCAGAGCTCTGGTGACCCACGGTCAGCCGTGGTCCAAACATATCGAATAGAACATCCAGGATAAACGATTCCCAAGTTGTAAATTGTGCGCCGTTCTGAGTAGGGTGATGCAATCTCTCGCCGTCTCATTCTCTCCCTCCCAGGATGGGAGTCGTCCATTCGTCCCACGTCACCATCTTGTAGACAAGTCCTTTAGTCACTTAGCAGCCTCCTCAGTTAGCAAATCGATTGTTGACCCTGATTTTACTGAATCAGGCCACATTCACCTAACATTATTCCAGTAGATTGTTAATCGTTATCTTTTATTGTTAGTTATGGCTGTTAATCTCTTTTTGTTTCTCATGTATAAACTTCCTCATAGGAATGTACGTATAGGAAACAATAGTACCTACAGGGTTCGGTACTATCTGTGGCTTCGGGCATCCACTGGAGATTCTGGGAATGTATCGTTGTAGATAAGAAGGGGTGGCGGGGGGTGGACTACAACGTAAGGGATCTTCTTTTGGTGTTTGTCCAGAGCGTTTCTTGTTTTTCTTTATTTCTCAAACTCTCTGACAGATTTCCCAGGATCCATGTCTTGCCTACCAGGCTGCCCTCCACCCCCTACCACATGTCGACTGTGTGGAGTTGTGGGGGCTTCTCCCCTCCCAGCCTTGCTAGTCAGCAGGATGTGAGTCACCAGAACTAGAAGGAGCCTTCCCTGCCTCTCAGCTCCTGCCTCCCATCCCGCCCAGCTTGGCCCCTGTACCCCGGGCCAGTAAACACAGGCTGTGACCCCCCTTTAGGCAGGCTGGCTGACCCCCCCCTCCCGTCTCTCCTTTAACCCCCAGCAGCCCTAGAGGATGAGAAGTTTCATCCCCATTTCGTCGATGACAGAACCAGGCTTTAGAAAGCCCAGGTTCATGTGGCGAGTAAGACACAACATTCAAGAGGACGTTCGTCTGGCCTTTTGCCTCCTGTCAGGCTAACCCAGGGCTTCTCCCAGGGGGTAGTGTGTTCGAATCCACCTAAACCGTGAACCAGGAGACGTGGGCATTGTGCGTCAGCTCAAGGCCAACTTGAGCCTCAGTGTCCTGATCAGTGAGCCTGGGCCCGTCTGCTCCAGGCAAGGCTGTCTCACTCATTTGTGCAGTGTACAGAGGGGACCCCCAGCCCCGGCTCCTGTAGCCAAACTGTATGGACGCCCAGGGACTGTCTCTGTCTAATGCATGCAAGGCTTTGTGCAGGCTGGGGTCATCCAGTTTTCAGGATCGCAAAGATATCTGCATTCCCATGGTCATTGCTGCATCGTTCCCAAGCGCCAAGATATGGGCACAGTCTAAGTGTCCACTGATGGATACGTGAATAAAGAAGTTCAATATGTATGAATATATGTGAATACTATTCAGCCTTTGGGGGAAAAAAAAATCCTGTCATTTGCAGCAACAGGTTTGAACCTGAACAACAGGACGCTGCGTGACATAAGCCAGACACAGAAAAACAAATACTGCACGATCTCCCTGGCAGGTGGAACCCCAAAGAGGCCAGTTCGTAGTCGTTACCAGGGACGGAGGGTGCAGGAAGCGAGGAGGTGGAGGTCAACAGATTCCACCGAGTTTCAAAGTCACGGGGGATGGATACAGTCTGGAGACGGCCATATGGCTGTGTGACTCTAGTCCACAACTCACCATTGTGTCCTTGAAAGGTGCCAAGAGGGTAAATCTTAGGTTCACCACACACACACACACACACACACACACACACACGTGTGCACATGCAAAGTGGTAACGGAGCTGACAGATATGTGGGTGCGCTCAAATGTAGGAGTCATTTCACAGTGCCACACAACATTATGGGGCACATCTTCAATATACATCATTTAATTTTTTTTTCAGTTAAATAAATGAAAAGAAATAACAATTACAATGGAAACCAGCGTCCCACTCCCCCTGAGGCCAGCTGTTGCTGGATTGGCACCAAGCCCGCTGGGCTGGTCTGCTGTGACAGGGCTGTCTCTGCCCACTGGGCACAGGTCCCAGACGTGTCATGTAGACAGACGGTCCCGGGCCTTCAGAAGCAGGGCCTTTCCACATGCCCCCCACAAAACTGTGGATGCGGACCTGAGTCCTGCTCTCACCCCTAGACTCTTAGACGGAAAAGCCAGAGGTCGCTATCTTTACGACACTGTGTCCTATCCTGCAAGGGCCCTGCCATCTCCGGGAGAGATACTTTAAAGACAATTTCTTTTTTTTTAATATATATATTTTTTCCTGCTACTCACTTAGCTCCACGCACACCCCTGGACAACTGCTTTAAGGAACGAGCCCAACCTTGGGCTCACCCACACAATTGTATGATCATGCGAGAAAAAAAAGAAAACATCTTGGAAGAAACAAGTCTTCCCCATCCAACTACTGGCGTTTTCGAAGCACGCACTGCCCAGTGAGGCGCGAAGCTGCCTCTTAATTGCTCCAGAGGAATGTGTTCAAGCTCCGAGCCCGTCAACACCTTCTGCAATCTTTGCTTTCGGCCCACGCTGGTGGATACAACCCAGAACATTCTCGATTTCTTTAGGGAGCTCTCTGCCACACTGTACTCACATTTATCCTTTTTCTTTTTTTTTTCCCCCACCAAATTCATGGCACCTTCCTGAAGTGGAGACATGACTCACCCCCAGGAAAGCAGCCAGAAATTTCCAGAGCCACACGGGCTCCGTTGCATACGTGTGCTTCAGCTCTGACCAGGGTCAGAGACAAAGGCGCCGAAGCTCCGTGTTTTTGTTGTTTTTTTTCCTTTATAAAAAAAGGGAGGTGGGGAGAGAAGGAGAAGCATAATGTCACTGGGCCCCCAAAGCTCCTTCTTAATTGTCAGATGCAAAGTGACTCACATGAACCTCTGGGTGAAGCCCTCCACCCCACCCACATTGTTGCAGCCCCCCAAAGACCCAATTCCTTTGGCCTCACAGTTGCTGGGGAACTCAGGCTGGCTGAGGGGAGAGAATATGGACAACACTGGCTTCAGAGTCAAATGCAGCTCCGTGCCTAGCTGGGTGGCCCGGGGCAGTGGTTCACCTTCTCTGATCCCCAGGTCTTGAGTCATGGTGCGGGGAGGTCAGCTCCCCGGGAGCCCTCACCCTTCAGTTTCATGTAATACCAACTGAAATGGAGCCCCGTGTTTGCCTTTCAACGAGAAAGCCTGAGAGGCACGGGGAGGAGGTGACATCCAAGAAAAGGGTGGGAAGAGGAGGGCCATGTGGGTCATCCTGGAAGTTAGACCTTTGCTCCTTGGGGCCTGGAGAAGAAGAGTGGTCCCAGACTGGATCCAGAGGCCATGCTAGGGGGTGGGGGCCATCCCAGGCAGCCATCTCTGTGGTCCCCAAAGGCCAAAAGAGGTGATAAAACTGTAGTACTACCAACAGGGACATACGGATGCTTAAGCTCATAGCTGACCTGGGAGACCATGAATGCAAGGAATAGTAGGCTCAGAAGAGAGATGAAGTAACCCCTCAGAGACACAAGTTGTTCTGGCTTGCGATGATGGCTTGTGAGTTGGTGATGGCTTTAAAAAAAGAAGGGACCCATTGCAGTATCTTAGGGCCCGCCTGGCACTCCCTGGCACGGGCATGGCTCCCATTTCTCCTGCCCCCAGAGAGTCGTGCTATCTCGAGTTGGCTCATCCCAGAAGAGGTCAAGTCAGAGAAGACCCGGGTCCACAGGACATGGGCTTGTTCTCTGTCCGCTGAGCCCCACGGTTCTCGCCACTGTGCCGGGCAATTCCCTTGGGAAGTTCTGGGGCCATTTACGATCTGTCACTCTGCAAGCCCATCCCTGTGGCCTGCCAAGTAGATTTGGTTCAAAAATAACTCCTCACAGCTCCGGGTGACAGTCACTTGTGGAATTAAGATAACGTCAGAGACAATGTTATGAGAGCGAGTGTGTCCCGGGTTGATTGTGTTTCCTGCCAGATGAGAGCAGAACTCACCGCAGGACACATGCCACCTGACCACCTTTTCCTCCCCATCGCCACACAGAACGGACCCCTGCTTTTCTCTGAGAGACGGCTCTCATTTTCTGAGCTGACAAAGCTGTTCTCAGTGGACCCAAAGATCAAAAAGCGTGTCCTACAGGGATGAAGACCCACAGTGACAGGATCTCAGATTTTCCTCCCTGGTCCTAAAAAGCACAGCCGATCAGCCACGAGGCTCTTTCCAAGAACCCAACCAAGGCAGGTCAGCCTCTGTGGGCCTCTGAATCAGTGAGGCCTTTAAGCACCGCCTGGCCTAAGGAACCCACAACTAGCGTCAGGAAGCAGGAGCTTCATTAGCTTGTATAACGAGAAAGTCCAAGGTGAGGGCTGGCTTTCAGCACGTCTTGATAGCGGAGTTCCAATGATGTCACAAGAACCCAGCGCCGTCATCTCTCACCTGGGATTTATGCCTTCACATGTCACCTTCCTCCTCAGCAGGTTTTCTTCCTGCCATAACCGCATGCCGGGCACGATGCTGCACGTTGTACCATCATGTCTCCCTGGTACACAGCCTTGTTTTTTTTGTTTTCGGATTGCTCTGGCGTAGGCTGTGGGCCCATCCCTGCATTAAACAATGGAGACTGGAGAAAGCGACACCCTGATGAGTAGATGGGCAGCCCTGGGTGTGACGTCAGAGTCACTGAAAGTCACAAGGGCTGGGGTGTCTTGGAGTCTCTGTTGGAGATCGAATTCAGAGGTGTGTTGTGAGAACCTCACCGTAGGAGTGCATGTCCCTGTATAAAGAGATGTCCAGAGGCAGCGCAGGAAACAGCCAGGAGCCCTGGTCCTCCCGGGGCCCCGCCGCAGCCACACTGGTGTGGCTCTTAGCCTCCTGGCTCCAAGAACAGCTGCCCTCCACCCCAGACACTTTCTGGGCAAAGGAGAGGAGCAGGTGCCAGCTGAGTCCATTTTTCAGCAGGAAGAGCGACCTTCCCGGAGATTTCTCCTTCCACCCTACCTGCCCAAACTAGACACTGAAGCATTTATCACCCGCTGGGGCCAGCTCTCCTTTCCCACCCGAGAATCTCCTTCTGAGTCCCTGCCTTTAAGAAGAGTCAGCTCCTGGCTGGTGGCTTGAGGCTCTGCAGACCTGGGATTAGGTCCAGAAGTGCCACCTTCCTCAGCACCTGCGAAGGGGACATAGGCTTTCTTGGCAGATGGTTTGACCTGTAAAGCCAGAGCAAGTCAGAACTGATGACAGTTGGTCATTACATCTTTCTGGAAGAATCTTTAATAATGTAGAACCTATTTTTTAAGTTGTTCCAGAATTGTAACTTTGGAGACCGGTGTTGGAAACACATACCGGTACGTGCTCATACATCCTTATGTGCGCAGAGATACATTGAGGGTCAGCACAAGTCCTTTGCATCTTAATGGAGTGTGTTCTCATATTATCAGTCCCGAGGAACCTGAAGAAGTCCAGTAGGTCAGCAGAACCGACAGGGGTTATCCCAGGAGGAGCTGGGCTGTCTGAGACCAACAGGGGAATGTGGTTACCCCGGCTGCCTGAGCCAGGAACGCCTTTTGTAAGGCAGGGTCTAGCATGGCCACTTTCGCTGCCAGATGTCATCTTAGGGAATTTAAGCCATATAAGCAAATAAGGGGGTTATTTTAAGTTGTGTTGAAGGCTTTAAGCTGTGACAGTGGCTTTTATTTTTCCTATTGCATGGACTCAGAAGGTCACAGAATGTTGGAGCTAGAAAGGAGCTTGGTGATAACCTGCCAAACTCTTTATTTTTCATTGGTTCCTTGCACAAATTTCTAGAGAAATCAATGGGGCTGCACAATTCCATGTGTATTTGGGATTTATGTCACGATCCTGGCCACGATTTGGATGGAGAGGATGGTTTGAGAGATGGGAAGAGAAAGGGGCCAGAACTGTACTGCTCTACTGGATGTACTAGGCAGTCTCTTGACTGATGGAATGTTTTTAAGCTTCTTACTTGGCCATTATTTCAGACTTACAGAAAAGATGCAAAATTAGTACAAAGAGTTCCCATCTACCGTACTCTTCACCCAGATTCCACACAGGGTGACCTTTTACTGCATTTGCTGAGAGATAGATGGAAGATATTTTCTCAACCATTTGAATGTAAGCTCAAATATGATGCTATTTTATCCCTTCGGGGTGTGTTTTCTAAGAAAAAGGGCATTCTCTTACAGTAACATTAAAATAATCAAAATTATCAACTTTGCACTGTAACAATACTACCCTCTAATTTATAGACTTTATTCAAATTCTCCCATTGCTCTAATAGTGTTCTTTATGTTAAAGAAAGTCCTGGATTGTGGGTTACATTCGGTCGTCAGAATGTCTCTTCTTCACATTGACTATGGAAGAGTTCCTACATCTTCCTGTATCTTTCTAGACTTTGGCAGTCTTGATCAATACAGGCTGGTTATTTTGTAGGACTTCCGATTGAATTTTCAGACTATGAAAATGTTATTCTTAGCATGAAAGAGAGGAGTGCTATGACTTCCTGTTTGTGAGTAATGCTAATGGGTCCAATCACTATAGGACTCCTATCCCATTTCAAGGACCACGTAGAACACTTAAGAAAAGTTGAACCTGGGCCCCAGTTTAGGGAAAATGAGTCCGAGTTCACCAACCCTTGCAAACGATATGACCCATAGGGAGACCTAGAAGATTGCTCATTTACAACAACCAATCATGGGCCTTTTTTCTCCTCATGGTTGGTTGTCACAGATGAAGGATTGTTTTGTTTGTTATTCACTCAAACCTAATTAAAACCAGGGTTAGCAGGGCATCGGCCAGCAGCCGACATCTTCCCTCTCACCGTCCCTGTCCCATCACCAGCTGACATGATTCATGGGCTCTGAGTGCATTAGGCACATTTGCTGTAATTGCGCAGAGGGCAAGGAGCAAGGGCCGGCCCGTGGCCCCAGCCAGGACTGTACCCCCGCCTTCCTGTAAGTCAGCAGGACTCCAAGAAAGGGCCTTAAAGGGCCTTTATTGATTTGCAGCCTCTCATAGATCATTTCTCACTGAGCAAAGGACAGGACCCTCAAAGAGAGTTCATTGTCCTCCTCTACCCCCATCACAGATGGGGCTCATGTTAGTGGGAAGGGAGTCTGGGGGCGTTTAGTGACACGTTGGAGTGAATTGAAATGCAGACATCAATGCTCCCGGAGATGCAGCTGAGGAGGGCCGCGTGCAGCCCATTTCCATCTCCACCTGCTCCGAACTAGACTTCCTGACCCCAGCATTATACATAGAGGAGTGACCCTCAGGATTCGAATCTTCTCCCACATGGGGACTCCCAAGATGGACATGCTGTGACTTCCCATCTGGGTCCCGGGAGCGGTTCCTTTCCTCATGTACCTTGGAAGAGGCATGAAGTAGAGCGTAGCCACATGGTAGAATCCCACCTGGAAGGGGCGACCAGCTGGTAGGTCTCGAGCACGCGCCCTTAGTTCACAAGATACAGCCACTAAACATTGTCAGTGCTCCTTAAACACTGTGCAGGTGCCTCACGGGATCCCCTGCGTGATGGAGCCTTTGAGCTCAAAACACTTAGACCAAAAGGAAACTAAGCCACACGCAACATCACGTGGTAGATTCCGTGGTAGAACTTGGACAATATATGCCAATGATGAAGCTTTGGGAGGTGGGGGGAAGGCTGGTGTCGTCTTCTCTTGTGCCTAGAAGGATGGGGTCCCGAGGACACCCTGGGGCAGCATATGCAGGCCAACCAGGTTAGCACTTAACGAGGTACAGCCTTGTTCTGTCCAATACAGTTCTGTGCACCCGGAAAGCTTTCCCCTCACCTGGACTGTAAACACCATGAGGGCAGGAACCTGGTCTTATGTTGGGGGAATTCTTCATAGTCCCCAGCCATGTGCTAACCAGGAAGTCCCAAAGGAATCCTTGGTGGATGACCAAGTCCAGCAGATCACCCAGGAGCTCACACGTGGCCAGGACTGGACTGAGGCCTCTGGGAGGACGTGGAGGAGTCTAGGCAGGTGGAGGCAGGTGAAGCTCTGTGGGTCAGAGTAAGTGTCAACTCCATCACCTAGGACTTCCCTTTAACACAACATTATGCCAAGTGTCCTGACTGTCACAACACTTCTGTAGCTCAGATATCCAAGATTCAGCCGTAATTTTCCTTCCCCTCCAGCAACATTAGTTCCAAAAATGTCCAACACAATGACATTATTTAGACAGTTTCTTGGAACTCACTGTTCGCTCCAACAGAATTTAGCCTAGACTTAAAACTGACGCCAAGCTCAAGAGTTAGAGACGGAAATATTTTCAAGGGTCTGTAAGCTCTCTCTTCAGTAAGAAAGGGTAGGTGTTCTAGGGGGAGTGGGACAAAAAGATGAGAGAGAGAGAGAGAAAGGAGGAGGATGGAGTCGAGTGGGAATGGCTGGATAGTTGCAAGGATCTTCTGCGTGTTGTTTCATTTCCGTTAGAGGCCTGGCTCAGCCTTATGAGTTTACCATCTGCTGGCCCTTTCATTCTTATCTCAGTGGCTCACAGTGCGGTCAGGTGGGACCTAGAGAAGACGAGATGCCGAAGGGCAGGAGGCCAGAGCACCTCTGGTGTGGGACTTAGGAAAATGAACCCCTTTAGAAGCTGCACGTGTGGGGCAGGGGCTCCCTTCCCGCCCCCCTGAGTATAGCAGGTGGTGCCTGGTTCCCAAAGATGGGGAGACGTCGACATACAAGGACTAGGCTGTTGCTAGGTTGTCACCACTGCTGCATTCAGAGGTGGGGGCTCCACAAGCCTGTGACAGAGGACAGCAGCATGAACTCAGGGCCCAACGTGGGAGCAGCCCGCACGCGGGCGGGTGTGGGTGCCTGCAGACAGCTGGGTGCAAATTCACAAGCCGAGAAAATTCCTCAGGATTTTCAACTTCTTTCTTTTTTTGTCTCCGACAGCGAACAAGGAGAATCCCAGCCTGTAGTAGAAATAGCTCACACTCTCCCTCCAACCTGCCTGGCTTGAGTTTCTGGAAGACTTCGGGTGGGGGTGGGGTGAGGAGGGGAGTTGCGTTTGCAAATGGGATGCACGTTGAGCCAGGCCTGAGGCAAGGCGGCTCTCCCTGGGCACAGAGGCCACTTTCCAGATTGAAACCCTCTTTCTCTGTCTTTGTAAAAAAAATGACTTCCCACCGCCCCTCTGAAACAAACGATTCCTTGATCCTTTGATGACATGAAAAGGCTAGATGTCGACCAGAATGATTATTATCGTGAAGGGGAGCGGGTTTCCCAAAACAAGACAGGGGCTGAGAGGGTGGGACAGCCCCTGTGAGCTCTGGGCCTGGGCCCACCTCTGTACCCTGTTGTTGGCATGAACCTGGCACAGGGTTAAACCCTGGCACCCGAGAAGCTGCTTCCTCATCTTGCTCTACCTCAGGGCTGCCCCAGCCTGCCTGGCCCGCCTCTAAAGGGGTGTGATGGAGGTGAGATCAGAGGACTGCTGAGAGGGGCTTTGTCTGCTACGGCGCACCATGCCCACAGAAGGTGCTGGCACTAGGGCACTGACTGAAGCCTCTGATGGCAAAGAGAGCTGTCAGTGAGAACTGGACATGCCCCCTCACAGCGACACCGCAGGGTTGAGGGGGCAGGAACAGCTGCTCGGCTCGCGGAGCGTGCCAGGAGGAAGCACAGTGTCCTCACCATCAACCCCCTACACAGCGCTGTGGAGTCGTGCACCTCCTGTTCCCACAGAGCCCACAGGACAGCCTCCTCTCCACCTGGTCGGCCTCCCAGCAGGCTGAGGGGGCAGGGGAGGTGCACTGGTGTTCCAGAGAGGTTAACTGAGGCCTGAGAGGCCAGAGCTCTTCCTCGTGGTCACACGGAGATTCCTGCGGGAAGCACTGAGCTCCCCTGTCCTCAAGATGGGCCTCCAGCCCCGAACATCAAAGACCTAAGTTCCGAAAGCCAGGCCATGGTCCCCGCCAGCCTGCTGAGAGCCATCGCTCTAAAAGCACAGCTGCACCTGGGCACACGGCCTCCTAGCCCATGAGGGTGTGCACTGGTGGCTCTGGCCTGCGTACCCCTCGCGAAGCCGACGACCCTCAGGCAGGGAGTGTTTGGCGCATCCTTACCCGCTGGTGGTTGGAACCAGGGAACACAATTAAAAGCAGGGTTCCAGGTCCCCTTGGCTGTTGGAGGGTCTAGGACGGCCTTTCTGCCTGGCACCGGCGCAAACCCCAGTGTCCTGGGTGGATCAGACATCCCGGTCGCCTGTTCCCGTTCCCAGCAGACCTCTCTGGGCAAGGCCTGGGTTAAGAGCATTCATGGGTCACCGCACAGCACACAGGCCACCGGGCCCTGTGCACAATTCCCCTGCAGAGCTGGTACCAGCCGGCCGATGCCAGCCTGAACGCCGGTCCTGCTCTCCGCTGCTACCATGCGGCTGCCCTGTCTAGGTGGATGTCCCTTCTCCAGAGTGGCATGGTGCAAGGCATTCATTTACATACAGCTCTGGTTCAGAATGCCCGGGCATCTGGGGGTACCCTCCACGGGCCCCCAGAATCGCAGCCCATGCCGCAGTTCTCCTGCAACCCCACCGCCCTCTCTAGTAGTTGGCTCTGGCTGCTTTCATTCCAGGACCGAGTTGACTAGTTGCAACAGAGATCGGATGGTCTGTAAAACCTATGAGGTTAACGGGCCCTTTTATCGAAGAAGTTTGCCAGGCCTGCATGTGTCCCACTTCTCATATTGAATTCTAACAATTACCCTGCTTAGAGAGGGAGAAGCTGAAGATCAGAGAGTTTTGGTAACTTTTCTGAAGACACACAGGACTCAAACCTAGGTGTCTGCTTCCAAGCCCAGGTTTTTTCAAACACACACTTCTGCCCGTTGTGTATGGGCTCATCTTCCTCCAATGGGCGAGCCCGATTTGGAACCATGTTGTTGGATAAGGACTCCTTTAGGCCCACAATTGTTCCCAGTCTTTCCCTCAGGCTCCTGGTCACCCTCGCTAACCCCCAGCTCCAGCCAGCAGCTTGTAAATAAACCTGAAACCCAGAAGAGTGAGGCAGGCCCAGCGAGCCCCTGACCAGCCAGGGTTACCATGGCGACAGAGTCATTTCCATGACAAGCCCTGCAACAGGCTTCCAGAAGGCGATTCCTGGCTGACCTCTGGGGGCTGGGAACTGGGGGCTGGGGGGAGATGATTATTCCTTTTAGCCTAGTGCAAGGCTTGCGCCGCCTATGCCCCCCAGCCCCGCATTGGGAGGTTGGGGTGAACTTTCCAGTTGGGGGTGCAGATGCCAACACACTCCATTCCGGTCACACTAAATCCTAAGGGTCATCCCAAGAAACACCTTGTGAACACCTCGCTCCGGCCTTGGCGCCGAATCCCGAAAACTCAAGGACAGACGCGGGAGGACAGAGAGGCCCGGGACGGTGGAGTGTAAGGCTGTGAAGGGGTTCATTCTCGCTGGATACGTTGTGCCCACTCGCTAAAAGGAGGAGGGACGGGAAAGGAGCCCAGTGAGGCAAGAAGCCGGTGGGAAGAGGCGGGACCCCGTCTCCTTTGGGTCCAGAACTTTTCTACAAACTCAAGAGAAGGAAAAGGGTGGGCTCCGTGCCAAAGCGGTGACCCATGCTGTGAACGTCAGCACGGGGACTCCGTGTCCCCTCGCCCACCACCGATGGGGAGGAGAGGGACCGGCTGATGCCAAGTGGGGTGACCCACCTTTTACACCCCAAGCTTGGGTGTCTGTGGTGGGGCCATTCTGGGCTCTTTCATGGGCAGTGTTGCTCCCTGATGACGCGTGAAGGGCCCTGGCTGCCCGGCGTGGTGTGTGTTTGGCTGTTTTCACTGCTGGTGAGTCACCCCCCACCCTCCCCTCAGCCCGGCTGGGGGCCGTCAGGAGCCGGCAGTGTGGGGACAAGAGTCGCTGTGTCTGGCTTGTATCAGTTTCATCCTTTCTGCTGAGATAAGAGTTGAAATGGCAAGTCTCTGTGGGGTCTGAGCGCATGGAGTGTACTCTGGGAAGAGGCTTCCCGCCCTCCCTCTGGGGAAGACAGACTCGGGGACATCTTGTCTGCTGTAGCACCACCTCCGAAACCTGTCCCTAAGTCCTCACTGGCTCCGCAGGGGGCTGGGACCCCACCGTGTCTGAGCACAATGGAGCCTCGGTCCGCGGACTCACTTCTGTAAGAAATGCAGCCACTTTTGCTGTCACCTCGGGGACTTTCGGTTTGGAGTTCCCAATTTGTGTCAGGAACTTGGGGTCGTGGTCATTCCAGGGGTCCCCCTTTTCACTTTCGGGGAGACCTGGCATGAAATGGGGGCCAGGGGAGCCCATCCTGGGGGTCCGCTCCCGCCACACTGGCATCCACCCACACAGCCTTGTCCGGCCTGGACTGCAGCGTGCCCTTGGGCCCAGCTGGTCACTGCTGGGTCTTCTTCTTCCCGGCCACATTCCAAGTTCATGGGCTTCTCTGAGCCACAGGCCCACAGCTCTCAGCCGCACCCCGCAACCTTCTGCTTCGTGGCGACCCTGGGACACGACAGAAGGTTCTCCCCACAGAAGGTTCTTTGGCTCCTATGTCTGGCGAGGCACCGTGAACTCTGGAAGTCACCTCTTTCCTCTCCCTAGGAAGTGGACACAAGTTATGCTCTGCACCGACCCCCACACTCACCTGGACTTCCTGTTACTACACCTCCCCACCTCTTCTGGGCTCAGCGTGGGATGAGGGGTCCCCTCCTTTCTTGGGTGCTGGCCAGGGACTAGCTTGCTGCTTTCCTGACTCCCCACTTCCTAGAACTCCTCCGGACGCATTACATTCCGAGCGGTAGCAATACTCCGGCTCTGACGGATGGCACATTGCGACACATCTTCTGGGTTCTCTCTGTCTGGCTTTGTGGGACGGGCTTTTGAAACACAAAATGTAAGAACTGGTTGGCTTCTGGGTCCATGAGGACGCCTGCTAGGGCTCGCTCACCACCTCCCACAAGGCAGGAGGCGGAGGTACCAGAGACGCCCGGGAAGGACACACCAGTCAGTGTCCAGACATGGGCCCTGCGCCCCTTAGCTCAGATGTCTGTGGGGGGTCCCCCCAGCCCCAAAGGCACCACTATGGGGTGGGGTTGGGCCCATCGCCTCCTCACGCTGTCGAAGTCAAACGTCACCCCAAACCTCCTCAAGTTCTCAGGTGCCTCGTGTCCTCTTGGTCGCCTCAGCTTCTAAGCTGTGTTTCCTTTGAACTTCAGCCTCTGGACCCCTGCTCCTTGTTGGGACACACACCCCAAGATGTGGGACTGACAGACACTGCTCCGGTCACACTCCGCTTCTGTGTCAGACTTTCCTGCCAGTGTGGTGGGGGTAGAAGGGTGTTACTGAGCAGCCCCTCTGCCCCAGAAAATATCCACAAACGATGTGAGTGAGCACAGCAGACAGACTGTGACCCTCTGGCTGTAATCCTCACTCCCCGCTCTCCCAGGGTCCTCAGAACCCCAGGCTCTCCGCACCTGCAAGGCCCTCCCTCCCTCTCTTCCCTCCTTCAGCCTGCTTTCCACCTCCAAGCCCCACACTGTCTACAGAAGGCCGTGGGCATCCTTGGCCAACCCCCCCACACACACACCCACACCCACCTCCCCCCAAGATTATAAGGTGACCAGACGTCCCGCTTTGGGCAGGACAGTCCCGATTTTTAACAATTTGTCCCGCATCCCGTGGTGTTTTAAAAAAGTCCCGATGTTTGGAAAGAATGCACGACAAGCTAGGGAGCGGCGGGAGATAGACCCAATTTTTAATCCAGAACCCCCTCCCCCCCGGTCAATGGTGTCCCGCTTTACCCATGTTAACATCTGTCACCTTACCAAGAAGGACACAGAAGTTGGAGAACACAGTTGTTTCTTTTTGTTTGTTTTTTCTGAAAGATTTGTTTTATTGTTTTTGACAGAGAGACACAGAGACAGAGAGAAGGGGGAGGGCCCAGAGCCATCTCTATAGTCATATGCTATCAGTTTTCCGCATGGTTCCATTCCACACAGGTGGGCGGGGGCCGTGCAGGGCGGGAACCGGGTCGGGGCTCCCACATGGGAAGTTCACCCCAGTTCAGCATATGGGTCCTCACGGGCCGGGGCTGGGATTCCATCCTTGGCAGGTTAAGCGCTCACTTTGCAGCTCTTCTCTCCTCTCCTCTCTCCTCTCTCCTCTCTCCTCTCTCCTCTCTTCTCTCTCCCCTGGCCTCGTTCACAGCTGGGAAGCTGATAAACTGCGCTAAAGTGATAAGCGATAATGGATGGTAATCAGTTAATGTGTTACCCCGGCTCTGCTAACATTTGCATTTTGACAGGGCCTTTCTGAAGAGAAATAGCTTTTAAACAACAAAGTGACTGGGATGGGGTGATCTCAGCACCTGCGTCTGATGGGCCTAAGGAAATAGACTTGTGACAAGAGGGGTTTTGATTCCTCAGAACACCCCACTGTCCCCTGTCCTCCTGGTGCAGAGAGTAAAACAAGAGCCTTCTTAGGAAGCATCTGGGAGACAGGCCGCTGGGGGCGCAGGCCTGGGACAGAGAGTGACTCTAATCTCAGAGACAAGGAAAGGAGGACGCCCCTCGGCAGACACAAACTCCCTTACATAGAAAGGGCGTGGGGTGAGGACACCCCGGGGCAGCGGGGGGGGGGGAAGAGAACCGACATTTCTGGGCCCTGCTCCTAGGAGGCTGAGCCTGCTGCCAGGGGAACCTGCACAGAAACAGACAGCTCCCGTGAGGCAGGCTGCCAGCCGCTGGGGGCTACGGAAGGTGACCAGACGTCCCGCTTTTGGCGGGACAGTCCCGATTTTTAACAATGTGTCCCGTGTCCCGCGGCGTTTTAAAAAAGTCCCTAACCTCATCAAATTTAACAATAAATTAAAAAAAAAAAAAAAAAAAAAAAAAAAAAAAAATTTAAAAAAAAAAAAAAAAAAAAAAAAAAGTCCCGATGTTTGGAAAGAATGCACGACAAGCTAGGGAACGGCGGGAGATAGACCCAATTTTTAATCAAGAACCCCCTCCCCCTGGTCAGTGGTGCCCCGCTTTACCAATGTTCAAATCGGGTCACCTTAGGCTACAGGGGCCACTGGGGAAGCAGCAGGTGAGGTGCAGAAGCCTGGGGAGCCCCCCCACCCCGCAATAGCCGGGCCCGCCGCTGAGCAGCCACAGCCTCCTGACGGTCGTGGTCACAGTCGCAGGTGTTCGTCCTCAGAGCCGGCTGCATTGCCGTCACCAGCGCCAGCTGTCCTCACTGCCAGCAAGCAGCGCCTTCTGCTCCGGGGCTTGCGGGGTGGGGGGGCTGCCGCTCAACCCGGCCCCTGCCACCTCCTCTCTGCGGGACCTGCCCTCTCTCCCCTCAGCCATGTCCCCAGTTACAGAGACGCTCTCCTCCCACGCCCCCTTCCCTGGCTCAGCCTCACTCTCAGGGCGAACTCAGGTTCCAGGGGCTCAGGCAGGACACCCCCCCCCAGGCCACCCACACCAAGCCTTCTTCTCTCCAGGGGTTCCAAACAAGAAGCTGCCCGCAGCGGAGCGGCCCCTGCTGCCAGGCCCTTGGCTGGTGAGCCTGGAAGCCAGGCCTGGGCGCCTCGCAGAATAAACGCCGCCTCCGTCAGTGGATGCTGAGGCCGCCGCTGGCCGGGCCGGCAGGGGTGGCAGGGAGGCTGGCCACCGCCCAGGAGGCAGGACGGTCCCATGCCGGGGCCCCTCCACTCAGCCCCATGGGCAGGAGGCTCAGCCCCACGCAGTGCGGATGCCTCCTCCAAAGGCCAGGTCACCGGGGTGCACGGTGTCCCCCGCACCAGCTGCAGGAGCTCTGTCCCAGGGGACCAGCACGCCGCTTCTCCAGATTCTGAGGGAGCCGTATGATGGGGTGCTAGATGCTGAACCCCTCCAGGAAGGCCCTAGATCGAAGCCCCTCGGAAAGGCACACAGAAAGATGGCCAAGTCCCAGCCTCTGCCCTTGGTCGTCTTGGCCCCGTGAACGTGTCGTGGCTTTACGGTCTAGGGTTTCCATGTGACCCTCCCAGTGCCCAGCAGGGGAGGGCTCAGACCTGAATCACTCGAGGTGGTTCCAGAGGGGAGACTGACACCCCCAGATGCAAGTGACAGGGAAGTGGCTTGTGGCTCCATGGAATTACCGTTCCAACAAGCAGCTCTCTCTAAAAATAATGGGCTATCGTGGGAGCTAAGGAGGTCACTGTCCCTCAAGGTGCTCAAGCTGAGGTTCTACGGGCACCAACAAGAAATACAACAATCATCAACCCAGCCTGAGCAGAGGGTGGGCACGCTGACTTCCAGTGGCGGTTAGAAGACACAGTGCACGTAAAAGGCTTGCAACTGGGGGGAAGAGTATCGATTGAGTGCTGTCACCCCACTGAGAGTCACCCCATAGGGTTAGGAGGGGTGGAACGGTACGTGCACGTGAATTGAAAATCCATTATGTACTGGACGCATTAACTCTGATCGCCGCAAGCAGAGGCGGTGTGGGGTTTCTTATTCTTGGTTCGCGGTGAGAAAAACATTTCAGGGAGGTTCAGAACCTCGCCCAAGGTCACACGGTGAAAGCAGGAAGGGGGTCAGATGGAGGGGGGGGGCAGTTAGGCTACACTGTGACCCCTTGGTGAGGAAGCCAGCAGTGCCTCCTCTGCATCACCCACGTGGGACCCCAACCTCCCCGTCGCGTCCATGGAGGGTGGACTTGTGCGTCGTTCACCCGTCTGATCCGCCAGAACCTGTCACAGAAGCACACTCGTCGGGCAGGATTTGTGTGTGGCTGTGCCAGGCGTCTTATCACATCGCAGATGAGAAGTGTCCTGGTCCCGGTGTGGCAGGTGGGCCAGGGGCGGGGCTAGGGGCCTGTGCCCCTTTCACTGTGGCTGCTGGCATTAGAGGCATGAGGGGAGGTGTCAGGAAAGCCGCTACCTGGGCAGTTTACAGGCCCATGCAGTGCAAACACCCCCCAGGGGCATCTGAGATCCAGCCATGCGGCCACTGCCCGGCCAGGAAGGCATCGCTGTGGAAGGTGATGTGGTTTGGGGACAGAAGGGCCAGCCCATGCGGGGGAAGAGAGGCCATGATGGGAGCCAGCGGATCGCACTACGGTGGGACGCCCTCCTGCCTGAGGTCACTGCTGGTGGCGTGGTGGCTTTGTGCAGGCAACAGCGCCCTTGTAGTCCAAACACTGTCTCTTGTTGGCCTTGTCCTCTCTCTATGTAGTTTAACCTCATAGGGAAACGCAGGCCAGCCAGGGCTAAGAAAAAACCCTCCGGAGCTAGCTCCAAGTGAGACGACTGAGGCACAAGTTTGGTGGAAGCGGGTACTTGTGGGTCTCTTGGCTGCTTGCTGTGTTGAAAGGAAACCTGAGGTGGCGAAGAGATGGGCCTGCCGTTCCTAGAAGGCCCAGAGAGGTAGCAGGTGAGGAGAGCAGCAAGACAGAGATCCAACAGGTGGGCAGGCCCTGTCCCTCCAGAGCCCCCTCTGTGTGCTAAGACCTTCCATGGGGTGGGAGAAACGCCTCAGGGAATGTGGTTCCTCCCCCCCCCAGCTCCTCTGTGCGCCCTCCTGCTCACAGGTGCACCTCTCCACAGGCCTGTTTGCCTGTCCCTCGGGTTCCCCTGGCTCAGCCTCCTTCTCTATGGGAGGCGAAGCCAGAGGTGCTAAAGGAGCGAGCATGGAGCCCGGACGGGGAATTCGTTCATTCTGGCAGCTGCTCAGAAATCAAACGCCTTGCATATGTGTTGCTTGTGAGTTGGCTAAAAAAAAAAACGTGGCTCAGAGCGATGACCTGGCAGGGAAAGGGTCCGGCTGCTGAGACAAGGTGCTGACAGCAAGTAGCATTTCATGGGCACCACAGCTGGGACTTCTGCTCCCTTGAAGTGTCCCGAAATGGAACGTGGACCTGGTAGACCCCAGGCCAGGGACCATTTCCATATGCAATTCTATCCCGTGGGCAGGAAATGTGTTCGTTTATTTGCTAGACTTGTCAGCCTGTAACTGAGCCTCCTCTCTGCATTTCCACCCAGCAGGGACAGGCAGCCGGGTGAGCAAGCCCCGTTAGAAGCAGGGACGCACATTCATAATCAGGATTTACCAGATCCTCTTACAAGGAGTCAGCGGCGTTTACGTGGCAATGAGATTATTTACAGAGCTCTGAGCCGTAGCAGGAGCTGGTGACAAATACAGACTCGCAAGGCAGGATAAGGGAGCAGGGGTTGGGGGCGACTCCCAGAGACCTCGATGCTCACGGAGCCCTCGGACAAATGATGTTCCGACCGCTTGCAGGTGTCAGAATTGCATGTCTGTATCCTTCAGGGAACGAGCTGCATCATATATCAGCTGTGAATCTTAAAGCTTAAAGTGAGGAGAGAATGATTTTTAGATTAAAAGCAGTAGGATGTGGTTTTTTTCGTTTGTTTGTGTTGTAGCTGAGAGTGTTTCTTCTTCCTTCTTCCACGTAAAGAGCAGGTAATGCTCCAGAAATTTCAAGCCCCTTGAAAAAGTTCCAGAAAGAAAGTTGACCGGGCAGGTTGGGGGGCTCTGGTTTGTCAGAGCAGCAGAAGGGGGAGTCAGAGGGTCTCCCGGGGCCTGGAGAGATGTGGAGCCCCAAGTCACAAAGTGGGGACCTCACAGAGCTGGCCAACTGGACGCTCTCTGTCTCCTCCCTCCCCTCTCCAGACGCCGGCCTGGCCTGAGCCCTGCGGATCAGCTGTTCTGAGGGCAAAACTTCCGTGGGTTCCAAGCAGGGCAGCTGGGGGGGAGTGTGGGAAGAGCTCAGTCCTTGCTGTTTATCAGCTATGCGCTGGCGTCTGAGAGCTTCGAGCCGAAAGCATCAATAATTCAGGCATTCGTACACGGCAGAGTATTTCCCCTTTTGTCACATTTCTGGCCAATTGATTCCCCCTGACCACAAACTTGCTGCTTTTAGACCATCATTAAGAACACATGGGCTCGGCTGAAATCTGCCCTGGGAGGGGCATTGGATGGAGGCAGCTTCTGACCTTGTTTCCCCTGAGAGAAGGGGCTCGGAGCCCCCGGGCCGCGGCCGAATCGGTGTGTGGGAGCTGGGAGCCTCCCCTCCTTCACCCGTAGTGGGGGCGGGTCTGGGGCCCACCCAGTGCGTCCTCAGTCTACGGCCAGAACCCTCTGCTAGGGTCCCTGGGAGGGAGCAAGGGAGAGATGGAGGGAGAGGTAACTTGGGGGTCTGAGAACCTGAATACAGGGTTCAAGCCCCTCTCTAGGGTCTCCTTCCCCGCCAACCCTACACACACACACGCACACGCACACACACGCACACGCACACGCACACGGTCCTATCTCTGGAGGTTTCCATGTTTGACCCGCAAGTTCCCGTTAGAGGAGCACCCATCAGGAATTAGCCAAAGAGCTCCCTGGAGCCTCTGCCTCGGAGGGAAACCAGAGGGCGTCCCGGGTCAGGCCCACGCGGAGCAGTGCCGTGGTGCAAGCCCCCCTCTGTGAGTGCCTGCTGTCTCGGCACTGCCTGACCCTGGAGACACCCCGCCCTCTCCTCCCATGACTCCCCGAGCAGCACCTGGCGCCTAGGCCGGGAGCCACCGTGGGCGTTCCCACAAAGGACTTGCTGAAAAAATAAATGAGAGGGAAAGCGATCACAGTGACGAGAGTGTGGCCACTGCCTTGGGACTCGGGGTGTACACACAGGCCCCCTAGCAAGGCGTCTCTAGTGGCGGGGTTTCGGGCAACTCGGGAGAGTGGCCAAGTAGCGGTTTTGCCGGGTAGGTGGTCCCTGAAATCAGACAAGAGGGCTGGAGTCCGCTTCAACTACACAAGGCTGGACCTGATTCAAACCCCCCTTTTACCACTGTGCTGGGCAGGAGTCCTTCTGGAAGGGAATCCGCAGAAGCCAGTAGGAAATCCTGCCCTGAGCAGTAGCCTCTGTTGGAGGAGAAGGAGCACCTCCCCGCCCCCAATCCATGTCACCCCTGGGCAGAGTTATCTCCACGGTGTGGGAGCCAGGAAGCCCCAGGCCCATCCTCCAACCTTCACCACCCTGGCGAGCTGGAGAGAATCCCGGTAGCAGGGAGGCCGTGATCCAAACAGGGATCGCAGCCCTGCGTTCGTCCCGGCGTGGAGAGCATGCCAGCCCAGCCCGGGCCTCCCCGAGGGCCCTGTTCTGTGATTATCCCGCCCGGGCCTCCCAGCTCCCTCCATCCCCGCGCCTTACTCCCCGCAAATCTCCTGGTTGGCGGGGTATGGATCGGGCTCTGAAAAGGAGGCAGTGAGAAACCCACCCCCCACAGGCCTGCAGTGAAATCTATCCTGTGTCGTGGTAGTGGTGTCGGTTTTGGACGTGGCCACCCTGTTCAAGGGGGGCCCGGCTGCAGGGGACGCTCGTCATGGCGTTCCACGGGCAGGATCGATGTTGGTGTGATATTCGCGCGCATGCCTGGGCCTGCGCCCACGCTATGGCCGGGCCCGGGGAGCTTGGAGGGTTGCTCTGAGCACACTGTAGAGAAATGCTCTTTTCGGGGGGCTTTATAAGCGAACCTGAGGACATGCAGCATGGGCGGGACCACCCACCCCTCCCCGTCCCCCATGTGAGTCCTCTCATCCTGGAATGGACGCTAGTGCTGCGAAGGGCCTGATGGGTCACCCAGCCCAGATGAACCAACTGAGGCTGCAGAAGTTGACTATTTTGCCTAAGATCTTCTTGCCCACGGTCATTCTGTCACCATGGATTTCTTCCTATTGGGAATCTCCAGGAAGTCTTTTTCTCAGCTTCCTAAGCTTCTCTAAGGCTCGGTTCCCTCCCCCCACCCCTCCCCTCCTCTCTACAAGAGACCCTCAGGCCTGGAGGGATGTCTGGCCTTGGGCGGAAGAGTGGAGCTGGTGAAGCTTCCATCCACATCCTATGGTCCCTGTTATGGACTTCTCACCTCCCTTTCCCATTCTTCTTCTCTTTCTCCTCGAAAGAAACTGTTATTAAGCACCTCAAGGAAGCCAAGCTGTTTGCAATTTACAGCAACTCTCCCAGGCAGGAGGGTTACTATTCCCACAGCTACGTTGCATAAGGAGGACCCATGAGCTGGGTACAAATGGAAAATTGGGGTTTGCTTGTTACTATCTCTTTATACTTGATCAATGGCTAGTTCCCTCCGCACTGGGGAAGATCCCCGACTTTTCTGCTCATTCATAGAAACTATAAGTCACTCCCAGTCACCGACATAGTCTCTAGATTCAATCATTTAGAGTGTCCAGTTCAATATAATAACCAACACATCCATCTTTATATAAGGATGTAGTAATCAGCATAGTATTAGGTTTCTGCTATGTTAACAAACACCCCTAAAAGCTCCGTGATTAATGCATACGTTTCACTTCCGACTCATTCCGACTGCACTGGAGGTTGGGGGACACCCAGGCGGCTGTCCTCCGTGTAGTGACTCTGTGAGATCAAGGCCACGTTGGTCTTGTGGTTGCATGCCCCACCGGGAAAGAGAAAGCCTAGAGAGACACATGGGGACCTTTCTGTACGGCGGCCTGGACATGCAATGCGTCACTTCCAATCCTGTGTCCTTCCCAGAATGAATCATAGTGTCCCACTTAAGTTTAGGGAACTGAGAAGAACACCCCGGAAGGAAGGAAAATGAAGAGAAACCAGTGAACACAGGACATTGTCTCTGTTAGTGAGGATCGTCCTCCCTCTTCTTTAACTTCTGCCCGGGGGGGAAAGGAGGCAGAGTGGGCTGTCTGCTTCCTCTTTCTTTCCCAGACACCCGCTGTGTTCAGCTGCTTCTGACCCCTCTGGAGGTGAGACGAGCAGGCCCCCTGTCTGTGGACAGGTACTGTTGTGAAATGTCTTCCGGGGCTCTAGCTACAGAAGATGTCTAAAGCTGGCTTCCCGCTCCTGGGCGCCTCCACAGCCTGTCAAAGACCCCACTGGGAACAGCTAAGCCTTTGCCATGACTCAGACTCTATAGCACCCACGCCCTGGTTTCCTGGTTGCCCACTCCACACCCGATGCTCCCTATTGGATTTCCGCTCCACCCCCTTGGGCAAGACTTCCAATGCATTCAGCCCAGTTCTCTCTGCGATTTATTGTAAGGACCCTGGGATGTCTCATGGAACCCAAGAGCCTGAATTCAGCTGAGGTTACAGAATTAGGATAACCAGGGGCTCAGATTTTCTCAGGACTCTCTCCCTTTTCCTTCTTCCCTGGCCTCTGCTTCCTTCCCCCTCCCCCAACTCTGGCCCCTTACTCATATCCCCCCCACCCCACCCCCACCCTTTCTGCAAGCTGACTTACTACCTTGACTGCTCTGGTCCATGTTTCTCGGGAAACATGGTTGCTCCCAGATCCAGAAATATGCATCTTATAGGTCAGCCATGAAAGATGAGACTTTCCACTTCCTCAGACCAGGAACCCTGGGGAAAGAGGCTTGTTGGGTTTCACAGCCCTCGTCTTGACCAATAAGCTCTGTTTGGGGGCGGGAACTCATCATAACTGGCAGCTCTCTCTGTAGCCCTGGATGGGGGGTAGGAAATCTCAGAGCAAGGCCGCAGGTGCCAGGATCGCCTGAGCACTTTTCCAGCTGCCCAGTCATGTGAATTTGTGCCCATGTGCCTCATGGTCCAAACGCCAGCATTCGTAGGATTGGCAGGTGGTGGTGGTGGGGTTCTGGTTTGCGCAAAGCCATCTAGAGAAGCATTCTCTTCTTAGCTCTTTCACTGATAAAAACTTCTTTTCTACCAGGCATACAGCATTTCTCTCACACTGCTTTCGATCGCGAGACAGCTGCCCCGGGTCTGCCTTTCGTACAAGATTGCACATGCTTAAGGCCTGTTATGTTTCTAGACCCCGAAACCATACCAGGCACTGCCTTACACGTGACATTCACTAATCCTGTCTTGTGACTGTTCAGCAAATGCTTGCTGATTGGCTCAAAGACACCTGGCTCTATCTTGCCCTTGCATCATCTTGTGTCCTGGGACACCTCGTCTTCCACTGTGCCTCCTACACAACTAAGCTAGACACACTGCAGTCACCTGGGGGCTGGGTTTTTCCCAGAGGGGTCTCAGCAGGGCTCTGAAGGACTTCACTCCTCCCCCATTTTTCCCCCAAAGGAGTTAGAGTTCAGAAAGGACTCCCCCAACGCAAGGAAACAGGATGCTGGGACAAGGGAAGGATGGTAACGGTGAAATCGCCCTCACCCGAGGTTTGCTTATCCTGACCATCTGCAGAGAAGAGACTAGATCTCTAGAAATACGGGGCTGAGAGAAGTCGAGGGAAAGGTCTCAGGGAGGAGTCTGTTGAGGCCAGAACTCGTTCTGAATCAGGCATGAGAAGAAAGCCCAAACTGGAAAAGCACGTCATTATTTAAAAATCCCATTAAGACTCTTTAGGGGGTGGGGGTGAGGGGCTTGCTAATTTCAGGAAGTGACTGAGTCATTGTAAGTACCCAAAATTAATTGATGGTTTTAAGGAAGAAATAGAGTGTAGGTAACACTGCGTCATAAACCCATCACTGGAGAAGAGGAAGACTATTAATTCTCATGATTCCTCATACCACAGGGCAGAAAAGTAATAGTTCAAGTTGTGTATGATGAAATCTAATGCCATGGCATAATTTTTTCTCATCGATCGGTTCCCAGCCTATCTGCAGTGATTTATAGGAATATCGGGGAAGGAGAGCTCTGTGGGATGGCAAGGGAGGTTTATGTGCAATCCTGGTTTCCAGAGTGAATGGATTTTCAATTATGGCACCGTGGAATAGTGTGGTGCTCCTGGGGGCAGCGAGCCAGGAGCGCAGCCACGCTGAGCTCACCAGATCCCACCCACCACTCCAAATTACGCATCTGAACAAAAGCAGGAAGTGCCTACTCTCGTCAGCGTCCGGGGACATCTCTGGCTGGAGTGGGTCTCCGTCCCATCCTTCATCCGTGGAAAGTGGATGATCCTGAACTACTCATTCCCACATCCCCAAACTGAAAAGCTGGAAAAGACCTGGCTCATAGAACCAGCATGACACCTGTTCTACCCAATGTCACATGGTAGTCTAGCCGAGATTTGATCTGAGAAGCAGAGTCTAGGGTAGGAGGCAGGAGATCTTAACAGGAGCCAGGGCCAAGTGTCTGACCAGGAAAGAGATAGTCAAAGAGGACTTAAAGTCAAGAACCAGGAGAACAAGAAGGTGCCCAAAACACTCTGGACGGGAAGCACAACCATTTCTTCTTCAGCATTGTATCCTTAGCGCCTAGCACCTTGTTTGATGCACATGAACACTCTAATGTTTACTGAAAAAAATGAATGAAACGAGTGTGTGGAGTCTGGTGCAGGGATAGCAGAGACCTTCTTTGCTCACTGACTATTCACTTGCCCCTCCACGCCCCCAGCCTCCCGCTCGGTAAGTGGGGCCAGTGATGGGATAGGCCCGTGGACTGAGCAGAAGGGACGCGGGCACTTCCGCATCAGTGCACAGCTCTCAGGCCATCTCTTCCCTTGTAAGTAGTGACTGTAGAGACATCACATTGCAGATGACAGCAATCTCATTAGGGGGGCTTTACGCTCATGACCTGCTTACCTCCCAAAGCCCCACCTCCTAATACCATTGCATTGAAGGGGAGAGCTCTAACCTATGAATTTGGGCGTAATTAAAACATTTCCTCCATAACACCAGTTCAAGCCAGTGGCTGCCTTCCAACCCTCTTGGAAAAAGAAAAAAGACCTCTTCCTTTGGAAGCCATGTCATGTGGTTCTCCATCCTCTAATTATTTGTTGCCATCGGCATGACCCTCCACCTTGCTCTCAATCCCCTCACACCTGACAGGTTTTATTAGCTGACTCCCACATTTATTTTGCTCCTCAGCTCCTACCACCATCTTTTCCACACCTATTCCAACGATTCATTCAAAGTCTTAGCTTCAAAATGCCTGGTCATTCTCAATAACATGTCATTATCTAATAACGTTCACCTACGTCCGTTTCAACCCTCCTACGGCCACAGGCTAGACTGCAGCATCACCTTCATGTCCCACCTACATGTCTGCCTCCCCTTCTGGACCCTGAGGTCCCCAAAGTCAGGACAATGTCATAGTTCTCCCTAGATTCTTAGCACTCATTACAGTGCATGGCCCGGACTCCTTCCGAAGAGACTCGTGACAAATGGACAAGCAGAGTGACACCTGGTGGCCTGTTTCCCACAGTCCCTTAAAGGTGCTGTGTGGTAAATGATACCCTAGATTCCCCTCAAGAGCACTTGGTCAGAAACCAAAGGAGAAGAATTCTAATTCTGGCTCTATCCCCAATTACCTGCCCCGGTCTTCAACAAGTCCCTTGACTTTTCCCCGAATCTCAGCTCCCTGTTCGTTTGCATTTTCTACTTCATTGTTAATAGGAATGAAGTGAAATCATGGCTGTGAAAGTGATTGGAAAATATAAAGAACACCCTAGAAATGGAAGAACCATTCCGATGATACCAACGGGTTTTTCTGTGGCCCAGCATATGCTACTTCCCTGTCAGCTTCACACTCTTCCTTATGGAGGAGAAGCTTGGAAAACGGTGGGGGAACCAAGTATCCAGAAAGCCGAAGATGCGTACAACCTGCTTCTGTCACATCTGCTCATTCCTTCATTCGCCAGACATTCATTCATTTCCCGCTGTTTCCAGCTACGTCGTACAACACAGGCCCTGCCCTCGTGGCTCTCAGTCTTTGCATGGGAACAGATGAGTAAACAAGTCGTTACAACCAATGTGCTACAAGCGAAGCAGGAGTACGAGGCGGGGGCCAGGCTGGAGGAACGCCTAATTCTCTCGGGGGAGAGAGGGACAGAGTGTCACACAGGAGGGGCCTGGGCTCAACTCAGCTCCACAGGACCCACTTTCCTGGGGACACAGCGAGTAGGCCAGGATCTGGAGGAGACAGGTGCATCCGGAAACTGACCGCGAGCCCATCCCCTGCCTCCCACCCAGCTCTGTCCCTTGCCCTGGCGCTGCCTGGACATGGCCACGGATGTTCCAGATGTGCGTGCCACCAGCCTCTCCGCAGGGCTGGAGACGCGGGCCCAACACTTGCTTCTGTGTGAGTTACAGCCAGGCCTTCCGGTCCCCCTGTCACATCGCCTGTCACACCTGGGAAAGATGCGGAGTCAGAGCCAGGGGGAGAGGACAGAGCCCTCCCACAGCATCTGGGGTTCTGTGGGCTGCTTGCTGTGGTGCAGGCCAAACGGATCTATACCTCATTACACCAGGCTTCCCAGCCCCGAGGCACGGGGATTAAACGCTATCTGCACAGGGGCTGTGCAGGGGCCCTGGGACTGGGGGTGCCAACGGGAGTGAAAATCACTCCTAGGGATGACAGCCTGACAAAGCATGTGTCCCCTGAGACACAGACTCAATGCCTTTACCGGCCCAGGTCCCAGAGCGTCGCCTAAGCAAAGCAGTTGGGGCCTTATTAGGAACCCGTGGACAGAAGAGATTGGGGCATCAAAGCGAACCTTCTTTTCTCTTAAGATTTATTTTGTTGTTTTTGACAGAGCGAGACAGAGACAGTGAGAGACGGAGAGAAAGGGGGAGGGCCCAGAGCCATCTCCATAGTTGTACATCATCAGTTTTCTACATGGTCTCGTTCCACACAGGTGGGTGGGGGGCCATGTGGGGCGGGAACTGGGCTGGGGGCCTCCCGCATGGGAAGCTCACCCCAGTTCAGCATGTGGGTCTGCACGGGTCGGGGCCGGGATTCATATCCTCAGTCCCCAGGGCTACAAAGTGAGCACTCACTGAGCCCTCCCGGCTTCCCCGTCTCTTTTTCTTTGCTCTTATCCTTAGCCCCTTAGGTAGGTCTCTCTGTCTCTCTCCCGAGGTGTGTGTGGAAGGTAGGGGGAGAGCAGTAGAGGGTTCAGGTCGGGAGAATATCCAGGTATGATTGCTAATATCAAAGTCAACATTTTCAATGACTTTCCACTTGTTTCTCCCCCTACTTTTTCTACTTGTAACTGTGGAAACTCTCCATAAAGGTCCATTTAGATACACACAGGGGACAGTTTGAGAGACACAAGATAGTATGTTGTTGTCAGTCCCATGCTCTGCTTTCTCTTATACATGTCACTCCCCATGGGCTGGCTGGTGGCATTCCCGGCTGAGCAAAGAAGCACTCCCATCATGAAAATCCACTGGAGTCCTCCAGCTTGGAGCCCACTCAGCATGTGTGACCCTGTCTGTCTGAAATGAAGGAGGGGCGTCCCGGTCTGGAGGTGGGACACCCAAGGCAGTGCCTCTGGAACACTCAAGGGGACAATTTTCCAGAATTTGGGAAGGTTGAGATATGGGAGCACACACACTCCTTTCTCATCCCCAGGAGAGGAGGCCCTTATGCTGCAGTTGTCCCCTCCATTAAGCTTGGAATCAAGGCGTCTATGCATCTAACTATTACCGTGCTTCTCAAAATAACATTCCCCAGCAAGTAGGGCACAAAGTCTCTAAGCGACAGCATCAACATGACATACTCCCTCTCCTCTCAGCTTCCCTGGATGGGCACTGATTCAGAACATGAATTTTACATGAAAAAATATACATTCTGGGGCAGCTGCAAAATGCTCAGGAATTTTTACAGGACTCCAGGACCTTCAAAGGAATTGTGTGCCTGTCCTGGTCAGACTAAAATACCCTTTCATTCCTTACTGGGGCTACTCACTAAAAAGATGAGGGTTTCTACCCAGCCGTCCCTGCCTCCTTGGGGCCCAGTCATGGTGGTTCTTCTCCAAGGACCCTGGGAAGCATTCTTTAAAGCATCTTGGCAAACCGAACTTTGAAGTTCTTCTAAGACAACGTGGGTTTGAAGCCAGCCCCTCCAGAACGCAGGGCAGCTGGACACCGTCTGAGATGCGACGCCCCTTCCTCCTCACCTGAAACGACCCACGGATCCTCTCGCACTCTCCTCGCCCGGCTTCCAACTCAAAGGTTGGGTTCTGAAAAAATGCAATTTACCCCTGAATGCCTGCACGTCACCCCCTAAATGGAGAAAACCCAATTATACTCATTAGATGGGGCACAGCATCGAGCCAAGAACAGAATCAATATTCATTTTCTGTCCACTGAAAAGAAATGACAAAGGAAGTTTGCAATGGGGCAGCCTTTCAGCTTGAGTAGCACTGATTTATTGGACGCTTGGCAGGTGAACCCGAATTCCCAGGCCTGGTTCCTCCCCTGTGTGCCTCCCCCGCCCCCATCCTTCTTATTCCCCCCATTTCTGGCAAAGGACAGTACACCGAGCTTGTAGATATTTCCAGGGGTACCTGGACCTCCGCCAAGGCTGAGCTGAGGCTTCTGACTCGCAGGACAGAGCAGACCCTCAAGGCCACACTCTCTGGTTCAAGGTCACAGATTGCTCAGGCAGGAGGGTTTTATGCCTGTCCCTTGCCTTGTACTGTAGAGAGAGAAGAAGAAAAGCCAGAAAACTACCTTCCTCTCAAAAAGACCCTCAGCGGGGGAATGGATGGGGGTCAACTCTAACGTGGACATGTGTACGAGTGATGCAAATCCTGGCCCTGCGGAGCAAGGCCCTGTTCCACGTGTTTTTCACATGATCTCATTCCTTTTTACCTCTTTGTACAGAGGCAGGGGGCTCTTGTCCCTGGGTGAGGCACACAAAGGGGCTCAGACACGCCACCCCCCAATATCCCACTTTGGCATATTGATTATTGTGAACCGAAGGCTCTTGAGACAAAGCAGAGGCAGGAACGGGTCCCCGATACCCCCCTTTTCTCTCTAAAAGCAGGTGACATAATTCCCATGAGCAAGGGCCCCCCCTGCTCCGGGAGAGAAGGACGTTCTCATCATCAGCAACGGGGAGTCAACCCCAAAGCGGATTTATCCGAACAGCACTTCTAAAATAACACCTCCCGTTAGTTTACCCCGTGGATTTCCTGGTCACCGTCCCACAACTGACCACCTGTACCTGCGTACACCCTTCCTTTTGTGTCTTGTTCAATCTCTATGATTTGTTGTTGTTGTTGTTGTTCTTGCTTAAAAAGGTATACAAGCTCTTAGTCCCAAGCATTTCTTCGGGTCTTCATTTTTACTATGGCCAGCTTACCGCTTTTCTCCTGGTAAGCTGTCCTCTGTTGAGTTACTCATCAGGGCAGCCACAGAGCCTAAGAGGGTAGAGGAAAAACATTGGTCCTCCTGGGCAGACTCCTGGGTCCAGAACCAGCTGGTCCAGCCCACAGCCCACAGGCTGCATGAGGCTCAGGAGGGTTTTGACTGTGACCCAACACAAATTTGTACCCTTTCTTAAAACATTGTGAGATTTTTTGTGCGATCTTAGTTTAGCTCATCAGCTATCATTAGTGTTAGTGTATTTTTTGTGTGACTCAGGACAATTCTTCTTCTTCCAACATGGCCCAGGGAAGCCACAAGGTTGGACACCGCTGATCTAGAACCAGGCTGGCTCGCTCCGGTTCTCCCTGGTCCTTTTGTACCTGGGAACCTGAGGCGGGCCTGTGTCCCCTGCCCTGTGGCTGGGGACAGATGCTAGTCCAGTGTCTCTCTTTCCCTGTCTCCCTGGAGCCGTGGTAAGTGTGACTTGGGCCTAAAATTCCGTGTCAGGATTTGGCCTGTGCCATAGTCTCCCATCAGCTTTTGCCCGAATTTGGCAGTGCCCTGCTGTGTGGCAGGCACTTTTTTTCCCATTTGGTTATTCTGTGTGCACATACGTACCCCATCTGCCTGCCCCTGAGAGGGGCGGAGGTGAGTGACACCTGGACTCTAACGATGACCGTCACTAACACCAGAACCGGGACAGAACCACAAAGGTTACAGAGAGCCTCCCCCTCACACACTCGGTAGGTGCTTCACGCACTGGCTGCTATGAGGACTCTCAATGCTCAGAGATTCACGGAGACCCTGCGATCAGAACAGCCGGGCAGAGGCTCCGGAGCAGGGCTTGGGCGCCGGGCTCTGGGTGCGAGATGCTCAGGGAAAAGGAGGCCTGCTTTGCAGCCGACAGACCCCTGCTCGATCAGCAGCTCCCAACACCGTTGCCTTTTGTGTGCGCATGCTCGGAGGATGGGGGTTCACCCTGACCTTGTCCCCCCCACCCCCACCCCGCTCCCACATGGCTTTCTGTGCCCCTCTGCTGCTGCCCCTTCCCATGATGCCTTATTTCTCCTGAGAGCCTTGCTCTCCGGATCAGAGAATGAATTCAGGATCAGCCCCGGGGAGAGGGTTATTCTTTGAAACAAGACGACCCATCTGGTTTCTGTAAAGATGGGGGCAGCACGGGGAGCCCCTGGGCTCCTCCCCACCAGCCTCTGCCGCGAGGACCCTTCCCCATCTCGGGGCTCCATTGTCAGGCAGACAAAGTCCCTGGTATGAGAGTTTGTGGCTGCAAATAGAATTAAGTCTCCATCTGTTAGTTTATTCATTGCCGGGTTTTGTTTTGCTTTTGCTTTTTTCCTTTTTGGACTCCCCGTGCTTCATACTTGCTAATGAGCAGATCAAATAGCGGCAGGGACTATGGGCAGGAGGTAGGTCTGCCCTGTGGGGAGCCCCAGCGTGCTCTCTGACACCCCCAAGGGACACCCCTGCCCCTCCTGCTCTCCCTTTGGAGTCCTGCTGCCTCAGTGCTCCCAGGAAAGAATGCCCAGACTGTTGATTCAAAATAGACATGCATTTGCATGAACTTGGCATGTTGCTCACTTGCCCTTCACTTCCACTCCCAGCCCCACCGCCCCAGGCCCCCAGTCTGGGAAGCAGTACGGGGGTCAGGCTGGGGAGAGGGCATCTGTTGTCGGTGTCTAGAGAGACATTTATAGCAGCAACTTCGGAACCAGTTCTGTGGGAGGTCGGCCCTGTGGCTGCAGAAGTGGGCGAGGAGGCACCTTCCAGGCTGGGGTCTCTGGTTTCCTCCTCCCGGTTCCAGTTCCAGTTCCATTGCAGTGCTAGACGTGCCTGCCACTAGGCTCTCCCTGCGGGACGGTCGGTTGAGGAAAGAGAGGGACAAGGTGAGGGTCCTGGAGCCCCTGTGGGAGTACCAGAAACAAGGAGGAAGATGAAAATCACCCAGACCGCTGTTTATTGGCCTTCTACAACATCCAGATGTTGTTCAGATTTAAATTTTAACCCTCATCGAAATCCATAAAGAGAAAGGGTGCCGTTGCTTCCAGAACTATTTCAAGTGCAAATATCTGAAAAACATAACTCTAATGGGCTTTTTAAAAGTGTGTGTTCTGGGGGAAGGGATCTTGATTTAGGTAACTAAAAGAAATGCAAATCCAGGAGTTTGGGGTGGGGGGTGAGGCCCTTCTGGATTGAACAGCTCACATGCTGTCCTCAGAACTCGGTCTGTCCCCTTCTCAGCTCTGCCCCCCACTCCCCCGCAACCCCCTCATGTATGATGTTTCACAAGTTCCTCCATGTGCTCACTTCCAGCAGCTCCAGACTTCAGTTTAGGAGGAAATGACGATTTTTCTCAATGATTTCAATTCCGGTCCTGGGCCTGATTTTCATTGGCATAGATGGAGTCACACAGTCACCCATGAATCAATCACACATGCCCATTATTAGCCCAGTAAGCCTGAGCCACACGAACACCTCGGAGTGAAAGGATGGGGCATCCGTGCATCCTACCCTTGACCATCACCTGGCCTGTGTGTCAGAAGAGGGGATTGTCAGGGGATAGTGGGTTTCCGTGATAGAAGCAAGAGGAATAGATGTGGCAAAAACAAACAAACAAACAAACAGCAAACAAAACCCCATAAATATCTACTGCAGATACCCTGCCCTTCACAGAATAGGAAAAATATTCTCAGAAGGATAAAGTATTTTCCTAGTGCCAGGGAACCAGGAATCTGCTCATTGGTATCCAAATTCAGTCTCATCTCCAGAGCCACACGCTGCCTGTCATCCTTCCTTCCATATTGAGTATCAGGGAAGGGACACAGAAAGGGAAGGAGGGGGTTCGGGGCAGAGAAATGTGTACAGAAGAAAACCTTTGCTGACTTGATACAGGTGGCGCTTCCCAAGGCCGTGAGGTAGTGCACATAGTCGTGGGAGAAGGAGATGCCATTCCTCCACTGAGCTGGCTATCTCATGGTAGAAATCCTTTCTCTTCCAGAACAAGAAGGGATCTTGGGAAATCTGAAGTGATCTGGACTGGCGTGAATCACTGGCATTGATTCTTTTTATCCCGTTCCCCATCTGCCCCCACAGTAGACACAGAAGGTCATGTGTCACCTGGGTGTGGCATGGTTCCTCCTCTTCCACCTTGAAGAGGGGTGTGTGTGTGTGTGTGTGTGTGTGTCTATGAGAAAAAAGATTAGGGAACTGACATGTATAATCTTCTGTACCTCGGTTTGTGTCTTGGCCACTGATGTCCCATAAACATCCCCAACATGTCTGTTGTCACCCAGTGCCACCTCAGCTGAGTTAGTGACAACAGGGACTGGTGCTCCTTCAACTTTGTCTCTGCCGTTTTTCCCTCCACCCCCCACCTCGTGTCCCCCACAGGGTTCTTGGATTGCCAGCAACAGAGACTTCCTGTTAGTTACCACAGAGACATCTGCACCACGAGGCTTCAGGAAGGACCACTTCAGGGATGTGAGAGGTTAGAAGAAATCGAGGCACCCAGCTGGGCAGGCACATTGGAGTGCATTTAACCTGCTCATCATGATCAAGCCTTGCCTCTCCGTGCAGTCTTGTTTGCCTGGAGAAAGGGTGATGGATTTTTTTCTTGGCTCACAGTCGCCTCAGTTCCCTTAGCTGGGTGACTTTTTCTAAGTGTCACAAAGGGCCGGCTAGCAGTGGTCCTGAAAGCCACCAACGAACTCCTCAGGTTGCTGCCGTCAAAACTGCATCAGCTCCGACAATTTCTGACCTTGTCTAATTCTCCTCCCAGTTCAGATTCTGGAGACAGGGGCTCGCCTGACCCCTGATAGACAATCTTATAGGGACTTCACAGAATCGGGAGTCAGGGGGGTGGGGTGGGAGGAGGGAGAGCGCCCAAAGGGAAACCAGTATTGTTCATGCAAAGACAGGAAAACATTTCTGGGCAGACAAAATCAACAGGGGTCCACCTTACCTCACAAGGTGAACGGGAAGCAAGCGTTCTCCCTTTAAGCTGCCATGTTGCTGACCCGACAAGGAATCATCCCCATTAAAGTCCATGTGCATGGCGCCCCCTGGAGGTGTGCAATGCAGGAACCTGGTGTTTCCCTGCATACGCCCTGCCTTACCTGTCTTCCCAGATATAGCTGAGCTACAGTTAATGCTGTATTTTCATTTTGATTTACTGCATTCTCAATTCTTTCACTGGGGGTCACGTAGATCTCTCAGCAGAACATGATGAGGGAAGACCCCAGCTTATGACTCTTCCTATGTTGCCTGTTCTTTTTATCACCCCAGGAAAGGAGGCCTAGGTCTTCAGAATAAGTCTACCCCACTTGCACCCCCTCTGTCAAGTCCTCCAATCTGCATCCCATACCTTTTCCCTGCGAAAACCACCCCTGCCCAACTGAAGGAAGGGCCTGCTCCCCCTTTGCTGCTTGAGTCTTGCAAACTCTGTTCATTTAATAAACGGATACTCTGGTCTTTGCTGTACTTGTCCAAATGGAAATGGTGAGCACTCTAATACCAGCCCCCTGTTCTGGACGACTCCTTACTAATTATCTTAGAGGCACAAACACGAAAGTAAGTGCCATTTGTCCCCTAGTGTGACCTCACCTAAGAAAAGCAGAGTCTTCCCTTTACTATGTCTTTGACCTTGCTCCTTGCAGGAAAATTACCCTTGATTTACTGTGCTAAGCAGCTTTTGACCCCTTCCTGCGCCTGCCTTACCTTAGAAGAGCCATCCCATTAGCTGTGAGTGGCTGTGCCTGAGCCATCTGGGACGGCACAGACCGGCTCCTATTGGATTTCTTCCCACCCTCCAATCTGGCTCCTGATAGAAGCGGGCGGGGTCGGTCTCAGTTCATCACCACACATTTTCTATCTAATTCTGGTCTACTCTGCTCTCGGTTCTCCCCACGATTAACCTTGCTCTTCATTTCTCTGTTTCTGCCCTTGGTGTGGCCTTTAGACTTAATTCATGGCTCTGCTTTTGCACCTACTTCTTGGTCCCTCTCAACAACTCTGTCCTTCCCTTCCCACCTGACCTGCCGCTGCTGGACCCAGATACAGCTGTGAGAACTTTGTCATATTAGGGAGCTGTCTGAAAAGCAGGGACAGCTCATGCAAGGAAATAAAACAAAGATGGTAGGTTCTGATGAATTGTAATTTTGTTAAAATGCAAGTCTTACACCTGGAGAGCCATAATGGGGAGGACAGGTAGCCCTTGAACAGATTGATGGCAGTAGTAGGAGGGAGAAAAGGGCTCGTGCTAGAAGCAGGAAAGAACCATCAAAGTCCATTTCAGTGCATCCGGCAGGCTGTACCTTACGCTCTAGCCGGGAGGACTCCCTGTGCAATAGAAACCCATTCAGGACTTAGCCTCCACTGTGACATGGATCCAACCAGCGCAGAACTGGGCAGAATGCAAGAGCTGCCGTACTTGGGGAGGGTGGAGACAGGTAGGAGGGTCAGCAGCCCACTCGTGTGACTGCCACATCCAGCAATTCCTTGTCATTTCCAACAGCCATGGAGAAGGAATTCTAAGTACTGCTGCCAGAGGGTCTTCCCAGTGGAGCGAAAGAACTAGAACCATGTGACTCAGGAAGCATCAGAATGATGGACCTAGGTCTAGTCCCCAGGGGACTATCCTGGACACACCTGAAGGGCAAGACCATTCAGCATGGTCCTTCTCACGCTCCCTTTCACGGGGGTTCAGTGTTGTGGTCAAGGTCATGCGCTCTGGGTTTGGGCAGAGCTGAACCATTCTGGCTCTTCCAGTTATTCGCTGCAGGAACTTGGGCAAAGTACTTAACCCCTCTGAGCCTCACTCTCCCCCATCTGCAAAATGAGGGTCTCAGTAGCATCTACCTCATGTGGTTATTGTGGGGCTTAAATAAGGTCATGTATGTGCTTGGTAGACAGTAAGTGCTTTAAAAAAAAACCTGGGTTCTGATCATTCCTCCTCCCTACCCTCTGCTCACGTCTAGCCTCTGTATTCCAAAGCTGGGAGGAGAGGGTATCATTAAGGCTGGGAAACAAATGAAATCCTTTTAGTGTATCTTTCTCTGAAGTTTCTGCTTTTATTCCACGGACATGTTGAAAGAGACGAGGCTTCTTTGCAGTCCTAGCGGTCTTTTTCTTTTCTTCCCCAAGAGGAAAGTATCGCAAAGACTCATCTCAGTAGCTCCAGCACTAAGCCAGTGAGTGAGGCTGGACAGGAGACATGGAGCCGCCTGCTCACTGCCCAGGGAACGGCCACCGAGACAGACCTCATTAATGCGAATGGCCTTCGTGCAGCTCATTAGCAGCATATCACACTCCATATTTACCCTTGCGTGCCTCCCAAGTTCCACCTTCTCCTTGGGAGGCAAGCTGTCTCTCTACCTGACTCACCGCAAGGCAATCCTCTGATGTGGGCCCTGAGCTTCATCGCTGCCTGGAAGGGCCGCCTGGGGGATAGCGAGGGGGCTGCCCCCCGGGGCCGGGGAGGGAGCTTGAGATTCTCATTCCGATCCCGGGTAGGGTGCTGGGCAGCGAGAGTCCTCCCCGATCAGAGGGTGCCCGTCCTCATGATTCAGTTGAGCAGCTGTCCCCCCCAAATGCCTTCTCCAGAATGGCTGTGCGCTCACTAGTCTCTGCAATGAACGGTTCTCTGAACTCAGTGCAGCCCTCTCTTACCACAGGCGCTGGGGGAAGGGACGTCCCACCCAGAAAGGGCTTCTTGGTGTAGGCTGACCAGACGTGCCATTGGAAACGGGTCAGTAGCGCTGATTTCTGTCCCATTTAAAATGGTACATCCGCTTGACCTAGCTTGGGGGCCTGTCTGGGCAAAGAGCACTCCTGGTGACCTGCCCACTGGCCACGCAACAACATTGAGTAGAGCTCCGAAGCTGGGCCCTGTAATGTGAGGTGCTGGCTCGTGCCCTGTGGGGCATTCTCACGGAGTCCTCCATGGCTTATCCATGGACTTGAGTTAGACCACAAACGAATGCCTGGCCCCAGGGGACCGGCTCCAAGGAGGCCAGGAGACTCTAGCGTCAGCCACAGCTGGTACCCACTTCTGGGCTTCGGTTTCCCGGAAGCGGTCTCCGTGTGTCCTCTGCCCAGATGAGCCCCAGGGCATTGTTTCAGGACAAAACGGAACAAACAGCCAGGACAGAAACCGCCAGTGCCAATTTTGCCCAGAGAAGCCCCAACCCACCCCCGCCAGCCTGGCCTGGGATGTCCCCAGACTCAAGGCCACCAAATATGAGTGTCCAGCCAATCTGAACACACACACACACACACACACACACACACACACACACACACACACACACACACACACACACCAGGAAATTGCCCCAGCTGCTCAGAGAAGGAAAATGCCCATATTTTCCAAATGTCAGTGCCAGGAAGAAATCTAGAAGTCACCCAGCTTAGCGTCCTCATGACAGATGGCTGGCACCAAGGCGTCAGGAGGGGGAAAGGCCTGAAGTCATCCGGTCTGCTAGCACCCTGGTCTGCTGACGCCCAGAACAGTGATCTGCCTACGCCATAATGTCATGTCCTGTCCCCTCAGTGACCCGGGCACCACCACCAGCTCCTGTTGAAGGTCCCCCGTCTGTAGCAGAGTGGTTACGAGCTGGCCTGCATGACAGTGGCTGGGGGTTAGGACTTCAGTCCCCAGGAGCAGCGATGGGGCTGTGAGGTGTGATGGTTAGGAACCCAGCCCCAGCAGCTGCCAACCCACATACACATCCAAGTTCAATTGTGAAGAAATCGTATGACTTTGGCACATCATTTAACCTCTTGGGGCCTCAGTTTTACCATCTGTTCTATGGAAGCACAATACAATGATAGGATTTACCTCCGAATTGTGCAGATGCAAGGAGTTAATAGAGATGAAAGACCCTGGTACAGAGTGAGTGCGACGTAAACTGAGGGCATTGTAACGATTGATTGACGAGGAGGATGTTTAGGAACCAGTCATCTGCATTTGCGCAAATACCCCTTATGATTTTAGTGGGTGCCTGGGCCCAAGAACCCTATCTGGAGACACCCTGCTTTCAAGGCTGTAGAAGTGTGTGTTGACTCCACTCTAGTTTGTTCAAGGGCTTCCATGAGCCCACTAGCCTTCTTGTCGGAATCCCTGCATCCATATTTCTCCCCATGTGCTCTCCGCTCCTCCCAGGGTTGGCTTCTTACAACACTCTGCCTCGATCCCCCCCACACACCCGTAACCAGCTGCTCCCAACGCTGAGGCTTAGGAAAGAGCCCCTGTGCATGGCCCCCTCCCATGGGGACTCGGAGGGCCCCTGAAGTTTGAGAGTCACTGACAAAGAGCAGGTCTCCCTGGCCTAGCTCGGCCTAGAATGTCAGGAGGCTGACACTGCAGGTCCCGGGGACAGAGACTGCCAGGAAGAGTCACCCACGCAGGGCTGCCCCTCCACAGATGTCCGTCCAGCCTGCGTGGCATGTCCATGCCAGCCCTTCATTTCCTGCCAAGAACACAGCTGACCTCTCTGATCTGCTGGCTCCCTGCCCAGCTGGGCCGTAGGCGACATCCCTGAAGCCGTTTTGCGCTCTTCCCCCCAGGACTGAGGGGGTGAGGACGGGACTGAGGCGCCATGGAGGAGGCTGCTGAGACCAAGCTTGGGGAGCGGCCAGGAAGACGCCCAAGCCCAGACAGCCCCTCCCAGCCCGTCTGACCCGTGTGCTCAGGCAGAGATAATCCGGTTATGGGGAAGGCAGGGTGGAGAGCTAACCTGATTTAGAAGTGGAAACCATCGGAGCTGGGGAGGGAGACTGAGGGGCAGGAAGACTTACAAGCCCAGGAAGCCAGGAGGGTGAGCCGAGTAAGGAGGTGGTGGGTGGAGAGGCGCCGCAGGACTGCCTATGAAGGGCCCTGGCTGCAGGGGAGGGGCTCGGAGGGGACCCCCGGCCCCCAACCTCAGTTTATCCTGGAGCTCACTCACCCCTGTCATCCCCTGTTTATTCGCATCTTTCCTACCGTGTGAGGGTGGCTGTCACCTGGTTCAGTAGCCACCCTGGACGAAGATAAGCTGAGAAACCTTCTACACAGTGTCAGGCAGGAAAAGAACCTTCTCTGAGGTTTGGTGCGCGTCACGGATCACCGGCGGCCCTCGGGACGAGTGGTGTCCGGGTAAACTGTCATCTTTCAAAGCCGCTGGCTTGGCTGCTGTGGGATCCACTGGGGAGGCGAGCGAGGGGCTGTTCAAGGTCAAGGCCAGAGGCCTGGGGACCCTTTGCCCCACGCCCTGTCCTTTCCCTTCCCCAGGGCCTCGCCCTCGCTCAGCCCAGCTTCGGTGTGGCCCTCCTTCCAAGCCGTCCTCACGTCCTCATTTGCTGCCCAATCCCGCGTCCGCATCTCGTTTTCTTCCACCTGCGTTTTCGAAGGAGACGCTTCGGTGGAAAGTGAAGTGGCTGCCCCCACTCCGGAAAGGCAAGGCAGTGACTGAGGCTCATAGGAAGCAGCTCCCTTCGGGTAGCTGGGTGTCTTCTCCTGGCCTAGGGGACATTTCCCTGGCAAATCATTTGTTGTTTTCATAATCAGCTCCTTCCGTGTCAGATGAACGCAAAGACACGGAGGCCCGTTCGAATTGCGTGGACATGTTGGAGCCGACACCCACCCACAGCCCAGATGGCTGGCTAGAGAGGGACCAGACCCGTGACCCCGCCAGAAATGCCAGGCCCCCTGTGGGGGAGCCCTGCCGCCCCCAGGGGCACCACGGCCTTGGAGCAGGCTTGGAAGCTCCTACGGTAGGCAGAGGACAGGCCAGCACTGAAGGAGTTAAGCACAGCCAGGCACCCCTCAGCCCTCCCTTGTCCCTCTGGCAGATGAATAACCAGTCAGTAAGATGACCCCAGTGGAAGAAGTCCAGAATGATCCACTCCGATCCCAGGGGTATCTGTTCTGCTCTCAGCACAAATCACATCACTGAGGCGGAGCGTGGGGCTGGGAAGGGGACCCAGGAGGTGGCAGGGATGCGGCCTGGGCAGCCCCCTCCCCCCCTGGGGCTGAAGCCAACGCTTTTGAGAGAAGAGAGGGCTCCGGGACTCACCTGGCCCCCGCCGGCCGGGAATCTCTGCGCCTTTTCCCCTGAGCATTTCGTTTTCGGGCAGGGGTACGCGGGCTTTCCCTCGCTTGGTACAGCCACGAGGGCCCTCCCGTTACCTGGCTGAGAGAAGTTCACGAGGAGAGCGGGAAGCAAAGCAGATTTGAGAGAACCCCGGGAAAAGCAGAGCCCTCCCTCCCCCGAGTCTGGCAGGAACGAGGGGCCTTGGCCTTGGCTGACTCGGCTCTAGCCCCCTCCTGCCCCCAGCACCTGCCCAGCAGGAGAGCGCAGCCTTCGGCCTCCCCCAGCCCCCACAGACCTAGCGGCCCGAGGCTTCGTCATCCTAAGAGGTGCTCACAGCGCACCCCTGCCCTCCTCTCCCCTCACAGCCTCTGAACCACCCGGAGTCCTCTTTCCCCGCCACTCCCACGGTGCCCAAGGGGTGCCCGGAGGAATACTCAGCGCAAGGGGGTCACTTCTTCTTCAGGCAGGACTGCCCCCTTCCTGGAGCTCGGCTGGTGGTTCAGAGGGGCCAGTCCGCGAGAAAAACACAGGCGTGTCCATTGCACTGCAGCTTGCAGGGGAGGAGGGGGCCGGTCTTTCTAGAATATTCTGCCCTGTCATCACCCTCAGGCTAAGCTTGCAGTCAGGAAGCCCCGCCTCGTCCGGTCAATTCAGCCTGTGCCCCTGCGCAGGGACCATGTGAGCGAAGTCGATGAGAATCGGGAGCTGCCCACGGGTTGCTCGTGTGGAACGAGCTGATGCTGGAGGTGCAGACGCGGCTTCGAGAGAGAAGCTTCGGATCTGGACTCAGGAGGCCTGGGCCCTGGCCTCTTGGACCATCTACTGGGCACATCCGGACTGATGCCCAGGCCGGACTTCTCTAAGCTCAGGGAAGGCTGGGTGACAGCGCTGGCACCTGAGGTCTCTCGGAGGGTGAGGTAGAGAGCCTCGTGGGAAGCCAGAGGCCTTGTTGCAATCATTGTTAAATAGTGGCTTTAGAGAGCAAGCTGAGAACCGGCTACGGAACGAGGGAGCCAAGGTGCAACCTGGGAGCCGGGAGCTAGAACAAAGCCTGGGGGACACGTGTGCCCCCACCGGGGTCCCCCCAGCAGCCCCCGCCATGAGGCCGGCAGGAGGGCAGGTTCTGGAGGGAAGCCCGGTGGGTGATGGGCCAGAGCAAGGGCAGAGGCCAGGGTGCCCCTAAGTGCCCTGGGCTGCTGCCCAGGAAGCCGGGTCCTGGTCCCCTCGGCATCAGTGAAGTCTGACCGTGGACGGGAAGTCTGGCTGGGGGGTCCCACCTGAGGGGTCTCCCCCCAGCCTGTGACTCAGGTCTCCCCTCCTCTGGGTGCAGAGCAGAGCGTGTTTGTTGTAGAAGGAGCTCAGTGGAAGCTGCTGGGCAGCCTGATAAAGCTCTGGGAGCCCCACTTGGCTGGTTGGCAAACCGTCCTGAGGGTGCCTGGCCGGGTTGCTCTGGGGATCGGCAAGAAGAGGCTACCAAGCTGCCCAGCACACTCCAGCACCAAATGGCAGTTGTATCGTGAGATTCTCCCAACCCGGTGCCACGGTTCACGGACTGTCATAGCTCTTGTGCATCGAAGGGGGAGAACTCTGCCCACTTCTTGGAGTCATCATTCTGCAGATTCAGAGGAGGCCTAGCGTGATGCTAGAGCCCACCCTCAGCCCGCCCAGCTCTCCCTCTCTCAGCCCGGCCCCCGGGAAGCTCAGGCCGGCAGGAGCACTGGGGTGCGTTCCGACCTGTCCTGTGACGATCTTCTTAGACGGAGGGCGAAAAGATTAGGGTGAAAATCTCATCCCGAGATGCTAGCACGTTGGCAATGCCTTAAAGATTGGATATTTAGTGTAGGTTTGGGGGAAAGTAAATAATGTGCCAATTCAGGGATCACAGCTATCAGAGAAAGAGGTGAGATGGCAATCTCTCTCCTGGTCATGCAGCCAAGCCCAGTTAGGGCTCGGATTTCTGGCTGGAGGTGGGGGGTGGGGGTGGGGCAGCAGGCACAGACAGTGAAACCCGCAGAACCAGCACAGCGAGGGAAGGGGGGTCGCCCTGCCCACGTGCACCTCCAAGAAGGGGTGGCTGTGAGGGCAGCCAGTGGGCACTGGCGGAGGAAGGGCTTCTTGGGGCAGCCACATAGCTTCAAGTATTTCAATTGAAGGAAAAATGCCCTTAACCACCTCACTATTCTTCAGGGCGCGGCAGAGGAATTGACAATGTTGATTCATTTAGCTCAGCAGCATTCAGGTCAAAATCAATCTTGTCAAAAATCCATCACCCACACTCAACACGTAAGAAAAGGGATACAGGCTCCTGGGAATCAATCACAGCCCAACAGGGAGCAGCCGAAAACAGATCTATTCTGGCCTCCAATGGAGGCTTCCATTACTCAACGTGATTTCCTGAATGGGCCCTGGAGACCCCTGCCAAGGTCGTGCGTGCCAGCCAAACCTTTAACCGCAGCCAGAACTCAGACAGCCCCAGGGTGGGCGGTCAATCTCCTGGCCATCTCTCTACAGTGAGGCAGGAGAAGTTTCTAGAGCCTCTGTGCAGCTGTATCAACACCTTTCTCAGGATTAACACTCAGCTGACTGGCGTGGCTCTGCAGAAGTCGTTATGGTCGTTGCCCTATTTCAGGAGTCACTGTCACTTAGCTTTCCTCACATCTGCGTGGCTGCCTCCTATCGGTAAGAAAGACAAGTCGTAGTAGCCTAGCAGCTCTCCATGGTACGAAGCCCAGGAAAAGTACAGTGGCCTCTGCAGAGTTTCTCCAACCTGAGGATCCCCCCACAGGACATACAGAAGATGAGAGTCCCCATTGTCTTTGTTCCTGGGTCAGAAGTTCACACCCCTCAAGGCTGGTATTATAGCAATGGTGACTCAAAGGTGGCTAGGACAGGGCTGGAGAAAGTTCTTCCAAAGCCAGATGGTGGAGAGCACTGGATCCTACCTCCAATATTCACCAGCTCTATGAGCGTGAGCCAGTTCTTAAACTTCTGCACATCTCACTTTCCTCATACAAAACATGGCAATCACACAACTCTTAGGATTGCCGAAGCTCCGGTAAGATTCTACGTGCAAAGAACTGGCCTGTAGACAGTGCTCAAGACGTGAACACTCCTGTTAGACAAAGGTCCCTTCTGACACTGAGCCTCGTATTCTCACTTTTCTACCACAAACAACTTCTACAAAGTGTTCGCGTGTTTCGCTCCTTCATTCGTGTATTCACTCCGCGAATCATCGTGGACCTTTGATTGTCCTACACCTATTCTAAACGTCACAGAGATAGTGTACATGTGGAAAAGGGGCTTGTAACCTGTCATCAAATAAAATAATCCCAGGTAATAAGAAATGGCCCACAAATAACAGGGAAATGAGTCAAAAAGTGGCCGAGCTGCATGGAGGAGACATTTCCATTTGACTCAAAGAAGACCTCTATGAATGGGGGACATTTGAGTTGAATCCCAAGTGGTGTAAAGGAGTCACGTGGTGAGTGGAGGAAGGCCATTGCAGGCAGTGAGAAGGTCTAGAATGGAAAGAGGAGGGGCACAGAGAGGTGGCAAGTTGGGGGGCAGGTCAGGGAAGATGGAGGAGTCCACACCAGGACATCGGCCTTGAGTGTAGATGCAGTGGGAAGCCACTGGGCGTGGTCCTGTCTGATAAGGCATCTTAGAACGCTCTCTGGGGATGCTGCTTGGAGGCTGGGATGCTGCAGAGCCAGAGAGGAAGGCAGGAGATGAGCTAGGAGGCCCTTGCCAAGTTCAGGGGTGGGGGATCGTGGTTATGTCTCTGTGTGGAATCCGTGGAGCCTGGCGCACATTTATTCATGCAAGACATGGGAGAGCAGATACTCGGGTGCAGGAGATATTTTGGAGGTGAAGACAGTGGTACTTGCTGATGAATTAGATATGAGAGGTGAGAGAGAGAGAGAGAAGAGCCAAGGGCTTCTCCAAAGTTTGCGTCTTGGGTAGCTGGGATCCTCGTGATCGCTATGGGGAAGAACCGGGGAGCCATCCAGGGTGGAGAAGGATAATGAAGAGCTCTGCTCACCTGAATTAAGATGCAGATGAGACGTCCAAGTGCACATGTCCAGTGGGAGTGGTCGGATTTGGCATTCAACAAAGAAGGAAGTTCTTTAGGACCACGGGATGGAATGAGGTGAGCTGGAGAGAAAGTCCCCACGGCTGCAGGAGGGGTGGGAGCTGATTAAACCCTGCAAAGGTCACCTGGAGGACCTTCTTGGGTTATGGGTCTGCCAGACCATCACCCAAGTAAGGGACGCCGTGTCCTGAACACATGTGGGGTGCACTGTGCTGCCGCCCCGTGCTAGAGAGAGGCAGGGCTCTAGTGTGTGTGCACTTCAGCTCCTGGGTGAGTGTTTCTGGGAGGAAAGTGGCATCAAGACCCTTAGGCCACCGGTGACCGCCTAGGATGCGAGGAAGAAGGGAAAATGGAAGAGGGGAGGGGATCCTGCTCTGAATGAACGTGGCTCTGTTCTAGCAAATGTCACCGACTGAAGGTGTGGGGCTCCTCAGACTCGCGTTGAAGCCCTAAACCCCAGTGCAATGGTATTTGGAGGAGGGGCCTGTGGGGGTTACTTAGGTTTAAATGAGGTCATGAGGCTGGGGCTCCCAAGAGGTGATTAATGTCCTTCTAGGATGAGGAAAAGAGACCTGAACACTTGCGTGTTCATCTCTCTGTCTGTCTGTCTTCTAGTGATTAGTGTGTGTGTGTGTGTGTGTGTGTGTGTGTCTGTCTGTCTGTCTGTCTGTCTCTCCCTGCCATTTGAGAAGGGAGCCATATGCAAGCTAGGAAGAGAGCCCTTACCAAACATGAATGCTCTGACACCTTGACCTTGGACTTCTAGCCTCCAGAACTCTGAGAACTGTCTATTGTTTGAGCCATTCAGTCTGTAGTGTTTTGTTATGGCAGCCGGAGCAGCTGAAGGCACCTGGGTTTCTACAGCTGACAGTACACTGGGGACACATGAACGCAGGGGACACGTGAACGTGATGCCTGAACGTGTATTGGTTTCTAGGACTCGAAGGTCTCAGGCCCTTTGGCCCACAGCAACATCTTCCCTGCTTATTTGGGGGAGTTTCCAGGGGACCCCAACTATGCTGACAAACCATCTCTTGACATCCTGCCTCTCACAGCTCCCAGACCACACCAGGGGGAAGCCCCTGTACCTCCCAGCCAGGGCCCCTGCTCCTGAAACTGCAGCTCCAGGAGTTGCCCCCTTCTACCCCACCCCTGGCTGGGGCCACCCAAACTGAGAGGAACCCCTATTCCTTTTTCTACATGCTGCTGCCACCAGGGGTGGGGATAGCCTGCTGACCTAGCGGGTCACAAGACCCAGCCACCCCGAGTCATGGCCAGAGTGCGTCAGACCAGTGAACAAGTTCAGGTGACACATCTTGTTCTCCATTGCGTCCCCAACACCTAGCGTGGCACCTGCCTTACACCAGGGGACTGAGTGAGTGGACAAACAGTGAGCGGTGTGAGGACAGGAGGGGCCATGGGTGGTGGGTTGAGGAGGGTCTGGAAGTCTTTTCCTAAAGAAGGAAAACCCCAGGGGAGAGAGGGGACTGGGGTAGGCAGCTCCGTGCAGGAGCTAGGGTGACCCCCGCACCCCAGCACACACGGGCACCTGCTTTAGGAGTGATGAGTGACCCAGTGGAGAGAGTGGCAGGTGAGGAAGCAGATAACGATCTCAATTTCACGGCTGACTGGGTCGGGCCATGCCAAGGGGGAGTTTCTGGGACAGCTAAGTTTCTTCCAACGCTGGCTCTGCAGCTGTTCCATCGGATGGTCAGGGTGAGTCCAGGCCCCTGAACCCCAGCCCAGTCCCTCTCTGCACGGTGCCCATGCCTTGTCGCACACTCTGCTTCCCGGCCTACACCGCCACACCTGGGGACATGGCTCACCCAGACGGCCCCTGCCAAAGACACACAGAATGCTCATGACAACAGCCTCTGTGTTGGGGGTGCTTCCAGGGGTCTAGACACAGGCTCTCTCATTGAGTCTTGATACCAACCTTGGGAGGTGGGCACTGTTATTCTCATTTCACAGATGAAGAAACTGGGGATCAGAAAGGTTTCCTGGTCCAACGTTTCCCAGCTGATGAGCCATCGAGCCAGGGTCCCAGCCAGCTCGGCCTGATCGCAGACTCCATACTCCGAACTCCTCTGCTGCACTGAGTCCCAGGATAAACCAATCATGTGCCACATAAAGTAGCTGGGGAGCAGGAACAGGGGAGCCTGACCCACAATGCACTGGGCAGAGGGCACATGGATGGAATAATCTGCATGAATAACTGAGCCCGCGTCCCCTGCAGAGACTCCCAGTCATCAAAGAAGAGTAGATACAGCCTTTGAGTCCTCAGGTGTTGGACCAAGCCTCCTGCTCCCTTGACAGAACTGTGTATAAGCACAGGGATGAACTTTCTTCTGAGACCTGCAAAGACAGGCAGAAGTACGAGGGCACAAATCATCCCATTACCCATGGCCAGGCCTCGAACCCCCTTTGTCTTCATTCGGAAGAAGACTTCAAGGAAAGAAAGAGAATAGGGGAAAGGCCAGCAAAAATTAAAGAAGTAAAAATAAAGGGTTGTTTAAGGGGCTGAGAGGGAATGAAGGGAAGGCCAAGCATCCACCATTGTGCTCATCAGAAAAAGGGGTGACCCGTAATGCACGGCGTACTCAGTGAGGTGCTGGGACGACCTCATGAGTCGAGGCCTGTACCAGCAATTCATGAACAGTGAGCTGCCACAGGAACACACACAGTGGTGGGGGTACCCATGGTGGGCACCCCTCCCCGTCCTGTGGGACGGGGGAGAAATGGGAGCAGAAAGAATTCTTTCCCCTCTGCCTGTTCCCGAGCCAGATGACCTTTGTGACCCTGGTGGGAATTGTCCCTTTCCGAATTCTCTCCCTCTTTGTTGATTGTAACTACCCCGGGATCAGCTGACGCTGTTGGCAGGGCTGGGTGAGCTGGCGTGAGGCAGCGGCAGGAGGAGAAAGAGGCGTTTGTGTGACTGAGGGAGCCCTGCTCTGCAGGGGTGACAAAGTCAGAGTCAGGGGCCTGTGGGCACACCATGTCCGCTGGAGCCCAACGTCTTCGCACAGGCTGTTCCTTTCCCCAGAGATGCCCTTCCCCACACTGCTCACACCTGGCTCCCTCTCCGCTTAAATGCGTCTCAGCAGAAAGGTCTTCCTGGGCCACCAAACTGAAAGCCGCCACCCCCTCTGCCTCCCCCTCTCTTCCATCCATCTCTGTCTTCGACAAAAGTGCATTTTTCTTCCTGCTCCCAGTTACCACCATTCATAATTATTTGCTGGTGTATTGTCAGTTCATCTGAAACTGTGAGGCCAGGGGCTGCGTCCATCATGCAGTCGCTGCAGGAACGTGCACGCAGCGTTCACGCAGTGAACGGACGGGTGGAACGAATGCGTGCATGCATGAAGGCCGCTGAAGCAGCGGTCCTCTGTCTTCAGAATGGACGGACTGAAGCAACAGAAATTTAGCTGAGCTGCACGGGATGAACTTCCTAGAGAGCCTATGGAGGGAATGAACAGGGTGTGACCACGTAGACATGTGTCATTCGGGGTGAGGGAGATGGTTAGACAGCCTCAGGAAGGTCCCATGTGCCCAAGAACAACAGAACTTGGGCATCTCCGGGCTCCGTCACCCCCATCCTGCACAGCAGTTAATTTAGCAAATTGCCTCTTTGTTGGGCTCTTCTGATCCCTGATGTTCCAGCTCCGGTTTTCAGAAAGTCCATCAGTTTGGGGTCCAGGGCTGGGGTCCTGGGCTCTGAGTCCCAGTCTACTGGGCCATGTGATGAGCAGGAAATTGACTGCAATGCTGAAACCATGACCCAGAACAACAGACAAATTCCCTGGGAAGAATGGGGCTCAGTGTCTTGGCTGAGCTGAGGGAAACGTCCATCCGTCACCACCGGCCGGAAGCTCACTGAAGCCGTCCTAGTGGCAGCTTGAAGATGTCCCAGGTGCCTGCCTGCTGCTGGATCCAGAGCAACAGGAAGAATCACCCCGGCCTGCAAGTGCAAAGGCGATCCGTCCAGCAGCATGTCTTAGAGAAGCACTCAGCTCATGTCGCCCCCACCCCTGCCCGTCCTGACAGGGGTGCCAGGAGAGCCCCCTAGTTGTGTCGTGTGATCCTGCTGATGGCACCATGGTGGTAGCCCCAACCACGGAGCACTTCAGAAAATAAGAGCTGAAGGGAGTGGAGAAGAGAGCACAGTGACAGTGTTCAGCGAGGCGTGCGTGCGTGCGTGCGTGTTTTCAGGGACGGGTGTGTGGCCCACAAAGAGGTGAGTTAAAGTCCGGAACGAGGGCTTGAGGCAGGCAGCTGGACCTGTGGCTGTCGGCTACTTTTGGAGAGCCTTAGCTTCATTCATTCACTCCCTCCCCATTCATTCAGGATATATAAGCACCCATTCAGACCATCGGATCTGAATGGTGAACAAAGCCACGTGGTCCTGCCCTCCTGGAGCATCAGACCTGAACTCAGGATTCACAAACTGAAACCCGCGGTCGGTGCTGTGATGACAGTGCGATGCGATGAGTGTTCGGCGATGCCCGTCAGAATAAGCTTTGGTGGAGAATGGAGCTGGTATCTGCAGGAAGAGGAGGCGTGAGGTTCAAAGGAAAAACACCAGTGTCCTACGCAGTAGGAATGATCTGTGCAAAGACCCCACGGGGGGAAGGGACACGGAGTATGGAAGGCATGCAGGGAAGGCCAGCATGACTCACACAGACGATGACGGCGCGTGTCTCCTTCTGGCTCCAGGGAGCCCAGGGAAGACAGAGGTGGAGAGCCCGCCCAGGGGCAGCTGCCTACTGTACCCCGAGTTGAGGCCAGTGCAGCCCAGACAGCGACTGCCTGGGAACAGGGGAGAGCCTGCTAGCCTACGGGGTTCCCCAGATGCACCGAGAGTCCTAGACAAGCATCTTTCGGGAGCTCTGGAGGGTTCCATCGGAATGTACTTGTGCTGGTTTTATTCCCCATACTCTCCTGAGATTGTAAAAAGATAAGGGAAGCCACACTGCTGGCTGTCCCAACGCAGAGGACCAAGCTACCCTGAGTTTCTCCCTCCACCTCCACCACTCACTGCTCTGCATGGCCCCACATCCACCTGTGTGGAATGAAACTATGTTTAAAAATATATATATATACTAGTGATGTACAACTATGGAGACTGCTCTGGGCCCTCCCCTTTCTCTCTGTCTCTCTCTCTGTCTCTCACCTTCTCTCAAACAATAAAATAAATCTTATAAAAAATCTTATAGTCTTTTGTTGTATACATGCACTCATTTAATTTAGTTCAATTGTTTTTTATTATTTTATTTTATTTGTTATGCATCTAAAATTGGAGTTCCTGGGTCATAGGTATGCATCTACTTATCTACAGTAGATCCTGCCCCCAAGTTTTCCAAGGTGGTTGTACCAATCTGTCCTCTCATCGGTACTGCATGAAACTACTGCACATCTATGCCAAGCCAACACTTAATTTTTTTTTTTTTTAAATTTTAGCTCATCATGTATTTATAGTGACATTTTATTGTGGTTTTAATTTGTGTATTCCTGGTGGCCAACTGGTTGAGTACTTTTTAACATTGGCCATTTGGGTATTCTCTTTTATGAAGAGCACATTCAAGCTTTTGCCCAGTGGAGAAGGAAGATATCTGTCTCCTCCCTCCCTCCCTTCCTCTTTCTTTTTTTCTTCCTTTTCTTTCTCTCCCCTCACTCTCCCTTCCTCACTGCCTCTCTTTCTTTCCTTTTTTCTATTTACTCATTCTTTCACTCTTTCTTTCCTTTTTTGACATTTTTTAAATTATTTCGTAAAATATTTCTTGTCATATGTGTGTATATATGTAAAGAAGTACTTAATGTTAATACTATACTATTTATATTAACCTCTTTCTTTATGGTTAGTTCTTTTTATGAGTCTTGAAAAATCCTTTCCTATATAAGGATCCTGAAGATAACTTTCTATGTTATCCTCTGAAGGTGTTATTGTTTTACATTTTTTATTTAGATCTGTTATCTCTCTTGTATTGGCTTTTGTGTTTAGTGTGAGGTGGAAGTCAAGATTCATTTTTTGGTACAAATATCCAGTTGATCTAATACTGTCTCTTTTTATTCTATTTTCTGAAAGAGCTTAAGATGATTATTGAAGTCATTTGGGCCTACAGTTTTCTTTGTGGAAGTTTTAAAATAAGGATTAATTTTTTTAATAATATGGAACTGTTTAGATTTTCTTTTTTTTTAGTGTTGGTTTTGGTAAATTTGTGAGGTTATTTTTCTGGGAATTTGTCTATTTCACATAAATTTTAAAACTTACTGGCTGAAAATTATAATATCCTTTTATTATTTTTGTAATATCTATGGGATTTGTAGTAAAGACTCTTTTTTTTTTTATTCCTGGTATCAGTTATTGGTTTCTTTTCTCCTATCTTCCTGATCATTCTTGCTATAATCAGATCAATTTTATTAGAATTTTCAAAGAACTAAAGTTTGGCTTCGTAGATTTTATTTATTGTACATGTATTTTCTATTTGTTGATTTCTGCTCATTATTTTATTCTTCCTCTGACTTTTGATGGGATTAATTATTCTTCTTCATTTTCCTTTTTGGAAGAAATACTTAGGTAATTGACATTTAGCCTTTTTGAATAAATGGATTTAAAACTATAATTTATCTCTTTAGGGTTTTAACCCTTTATGTTCTAGCTCTTTTGGATGCCCTCTTATACTTCCAAGTGATCATTCATAATTTTACCTAGCTTTTATGCTTCTTACGAGGAGTATTAATCTAATATATAATACTCTCTCATAACCAGTAGCATCAGTGTGTTATGAATTTTAAAAATTTATAATCACAATGTGAAGACATCGAAATGTTTTAGGTTGTGGGTACTATCATATAATTTTAAAATTATTAGACTTTAGTCTATGAAGTATGACCACTATAGGCTTTTTAGCAGGAGGATCAAAGCTGCATTTTAGGATGTTGATTAGTAATATAATAAACATTTATTGAGCAACTATAATGTTAGGAGGCAGAGTAGCAGAATGTTAGGTGAAATCAGACTGCCTAGGTTTGAACACGAGCTTTCATACTTACTAGCTATGTGACCGTGGACAATTCATTTAATTTTTCTATGCTTCCCCATTTGCAAAATATGTATAATAATAATAATAATACCTCATAAGGTTATTGTGCAAGATTAAATGAGATCATGTATACCACATCTAGGACAATGCCTACAGCGCAGTAATAATTGCTAACACTGATTTCTTAATTATTATCAGTTGCATTTTAGAGATAAAAAAATTGGGATTTAATGGTAAAGTAACTTACCCGAAGTCACACAGCTTATAAATAATAGCACCAGGATTTGAATATAGGTCTAGATGTCTCCCAACCCAGTGGCTTCATACAAATGAATGTAAGATGAGTTGGTAGAATAGAAAACATAGCAACATGGCTCCTGCAATAGTCCTAGAATAAAGCCACCGGGGTCTAAATTTAAGTGGTGACGGTACAAAAGGAAAAGAAAGAAAGAGATCTAAGAGGCACGACAAGGAAAACACAGGACTCTGACTAATTAAATATGGATGGCAGTGCAGAGAGGGAGCGAAGAAGTCAGAGCTGAGTCATGGTGTTAAGCCTGGTGACTACTACAAAGTTGATGATACAACAGGCAGCAATAGCAGAGCCAAGAGAGGGCATGAGTTCTGGAAGGGAGGTGAAATAGTCAGCTTTAGACGTATAGGGGGAGGGGTGCATCCGTTGCAGATGCAGAACTGCAGCTTAGAGAGAGGCTAGAGCTGTGGAGAACATCCTGGAGGGGAGGCGCTTAAAGCTTTACCAGTAGATGTGATCCATACATGAGAGTAAAGAGACAGAAACAGCCTCAAGGACCGAATCTTGGGACAGAGCCAATGTTTATTTATGGATGTTCTAGAAGCAGATAAATAGACATGCAGATAAGGGGAGGGGTGATGTAATCTACACAGACTTTCAATAAGCCTTTGGCAAGATTCCATTTCAAAGACTATATAAGAAACCAGGGCACGAGGGGTATATGAGGAAAGAGGTTTTGTTGGAAGCAAGAAATGGGTTCAGAAACAGAAAGCAAAGGATAAAAATAAATGGATGGTCACTTCGCCAGGGTGATAAGCACGCGTCTAAAGGATCAGTGGGAAGTATTTACCAGTGATCTCGATAAGGCATTTTCAATGAAATCTCCATGTTGGCAGTTGACATTAACTTCTTTCAGGAAGTACAGAACCAAGATGAAGAGATGACACTAGGAGACCTTAGGAACCCTTGTGGATGGGAAACCCAGCAACCTTCCCAGCCACTCAGTCCCTCAGTCTTCTCTCCTCATAGTGAGGCCTGTACTGCAAGCTTAGTACTGCCTTTGGGGCCAATCCAACTGTAGTCAGAGGAACTTCTAGAAGTCTAGCCCAACCTCCTAGGTCTCAGCCTCAGCTCTGCCATCTCTGTGGGATCCCATGGCCACTGTGGGTTCCAGCTTTGGTACCTGGGTCAACATAAGCTAGCAGCTGTTTATTAAGTACTAACTGTGGGTTAGGTGCCATGTGAGTGCCAGTCTAGTCTTAATCTTCAAGGAGCTCATGGTTAAACATCCCTCACTTTGTTACATTACAGAACACCATTACTGATGTGGCCGGGGACCCACCTTGCTCATTCTGGTGGTAGAGATCATTAGTGCTCACCAGATACACGCATCATGATCTCTCCAGTTCCAAGTCCCTCTTAAAGCTGGGTTGGAGCCAAGGGATTAGCGGTGGCTGATACACTGTGAGCCGAAGTAAAGTTATTCACTTCTGAGTCAAGATGGTCAGGCACAACCTCCATATCCCACTTCCCTTACTCGGAAAAGGGCTGTCCAGCCCTCATTGGACTTCATGACCAAGAAATGAACTTGAATGTGTTCATCTACTGAGTGTGGGTGCTTTGTCTTTCCACCAGCAAGGTCAGTTTATACCAACGAACACTCTATTTCTTCCCAGCAGCTGGGGTCCTGTCTCTAAAGTCCAGCTGGTTTGCTGAGCCACTGTTACGTAAAGACCTTGTCTTCAAATAGCACCTGCTCCATGAACCCGCTTCTTGCCTCTCTTCTACTCAGGACGCACTGTCTACATCTGTTGGACTTGTTTCCTACTGCAGGTTTCCTGGCTGTGGATACTACTAGGTCTCTCTGGGCAGCAGCATCTATAGAACTTGCTGTGATAAAAAAAAAAACCAACCTGTGTCTGCTCTAGCCGATGTAGCAGCCACCAGCCACAGGTGGTGATTGAGGTCTTGGAAAACAGCTAGTAAAAATGGATGTTTTCGCAGCACTGTTCACAGTGGCCAGAACATGGAAACAACCAAAATGCCCTTCGATAGACGACTGGATAAAGAAGATGTGGTGCATTTACACAATGGAATACTACTCAGCGATGAGAAATGATAAATTACAGTCATTTGTGGCAACATGGATGGACCTAGAGACCATCTAATTAAGCGAAATAAGTCAGACTGAAAGAATCAGGAAACACATGACCTCACTTATAGGTGGAATATAAAACTGAAAGAAACAAAGACATAGAGACCTATGGACACACTCAATAGCTTGGTGATTGCCGGAGGGAGGG